>OMPJ01038775.1:0-37500 GCA_900312935.1 Carapus acus | reverse complement strand
GAAGCACAGCCGATCGCTGTGATGCAACAGCCGCTCAGCCTGTGATGACATTCACACAGGTGTGTTTGCGGTTACACACCAGCTCGGCAGCATATCTGATATCCAGCAGGTGTATTCATCTAGCAGAGATGATTCTTACAAACTGGTAAGACACACTTGCCTTGGACCGCTCAGGGGTCCTCAAGCACCTCTGAAAAAACTACCTGCTTGCCTGGCGGTTCCTTGATTGTAAAAGACAGGAGATAGACTTGTACCTAAGAATCTCAAGTCTGCACGATGGACTCCCAAGTCCAGCACGGAGCAATTCCACCCCTGAGTCTTGCAGGCTGGTGTTGCTCAGGTCCAGCTCTTTCAAACGTGAGTGTGGGAGCCTCAGAGCTGAGGCCAGATGCTCAACCCACTCTGCAGTCAGTGGGAGGTCGGCGAGTCTACCAGGAATAACGGGGTGACATTGCTCAGATTAGTAGAAAGTGAAGTACAGCGTGTGAAACCTGGCAGAGAACTTACATCGCCTTTCTGCTGCACGTAACGGCTGGTATGAGTCTCATCCTGCCAGCATCTGAGGTCTTGTAGCTCTTGAGGATGAACTCGTCCAAATCGCTCGTGGAGACCTGCAGCATGTAGGCCAGTGCGGAGCAGTGCATCGGTGTCAGCTCTGTCGCCGAGTGCTCTCCAGAGGTTAGATATTCCTTGATCTCGTCTTTGACTTTGTGGTCTCTCATCTCCACCATGGCCTGGAAGACATTGATGCATCTGTCTGGTGACACAGTCTTTCTTCGAATGGCTTTCAGGTAAGTCAGGATCTTCTTCTTGGTCTCCTGGCCAGGGTCTGGTGATGGTATCAAACGCTGCAGAGGTCTACGGTTTGATTCATCCATGAGCCCGAGAAGGAAACGTAAGAAGAAGTCCAGGTGGCCACTCCTGTTCTCCAAGACCTTGTCTATGGTCATCTTCAGCAGGTCAAGTACTGTATGCTCTGTTTGTGGTGGTTCCAGTCCGAGGAGGCTCTGGACTTGAGGCTCGTCTGAAGCGTTGTTCATGAAACACTCAAAGACATACAAGGCGGCAAAGAACTCCTGAATGGTCAAGTGCACAAAGGAGAAGACTTTCCTGTGGAAAAAGATTTCCTCCTCTACAAGTATTGCCGAGCAAAACCCAGAATATATGGATGCATCTTTGACGTTGATGTTGCACTCCTCCAGGTCGTCCTCATAGAAGATGAGGTTGTTTTTCAGGAGGTGAACAAATGCAAGTCTCCCAAGTTTAAGAAGAAATTCCCTGCGCACCAAAGGATTCCTCTTGCCATACTTTCTGTTTTGAATTTTCGTCCTTGCAAATAGGAAGTGGGCCAGCATCTCTGTCAGTGTTTGAGGAATTGTATCCGTCTCATTTCTTTGAAATGTCTCCTGCAGCAAAACAGCAGTGACCCAGCAGAAGATTGGGATCTGGCACATGATGCTGAGGCTTGGAGAAGACTGTGTGTGTTTGATGATACTCTCAGCCAGGTCGGGATTGTGGGCAAACCTCTTGCGGAAGTACTCTTCCTTCTGCGGGTCAGTGTACCCCCGGATCTCTGTCATCATGTCCACAAGCCTGGCCGGGATAAGACTGGCTGCTGCGGGGCGGGACATTATCCACAGGTGAGCCGAGGGGAGCAGAGAGCCCTGGATGAGGCTGGAGAGGAGCTCGGCCACAGTGGCTTCCTCGCTGACAGACGATACTCTTTTGTTGCTCTGGAAGTCTAGCTCACGTCTGCTTTCATCCAGGCCATCCAGGATCACCATCAAGTTGGCCTTGTCGTGGATCTCCTCCTCCAAACCGCATATTTCAGGGTAGAACTCCCTCAGGAGCTGGTGGAAACTCTTCTTACCGGTACACAGATTGAGCTCTCGGAAACTGAGGCAATGCACCATGTCATACCTGTGGTGATCTTTATCCTGGGCCCAGTCTAAGAGAAATTTCTGCACTGTGAAAGATTTTCCGATGCCAGCCATCCCTTTGGTCAAGACCACTCGTGTAGGTTTCTCCTGGCCAAGCAGAGGTTTGAACATATCGCAAGCATTCACAGCTATCTCATACGAAGGCTGCCTTCTTAGCCTTGGGTAGCTGAACTCGTGTGCAATAGACTCCAAATCCATCCTGTCAGACACTGCGTGTAGGATATGCAGCTGTGTGTAAATCTTCTCCAATGATGTCTTTGTTTTCTCATCGTTACCCTCGCTCAAAGTCGTGAATTTCGTTCTTACTCTCTCTTTGAGTTTTTCTGTTGGCAATGATCGCAAAGTCGAAGCCCCTGTAACAGTCAAGTAAAGAAGTAAGTACGTTGGTTAATTCCCCTCTCCATGGAATTCATGCAAGCCTGCATTCTCTGCGACTTTATGGCTGCCATTGATCTGAGGGCTTAACACGTCTGTATGGGCCGCCACATCCCCATACATAGCTTTTGGTAAGATGCCATTTGTGATGTGTCTTACAATTCCAACATCTCAAATGTTTGTTTTTTAGAGACTCACCCATGCTCATGCTGGTCTTGCACTTTGAGAACTTCCGCTGCTCTCCAACCATTTTTCCTCTGAGGCAAGAATCGATTACACATCATTACCATGCTGTAAGTACTAGTAGTGCAGTGACATGCGGTGAGGTTCATGGTTGGTGAGGCACGGACTCCTTTAGAGTCCGATTTACAAATATATAAACCCAAAAGGGTAGCCCATTCATTTGGGTACTTAGTGGTGCAACGGATCATGAGTGATCCGTGATCCGTTCGGATCGGATCGGCCCTGGTCTGCGGATCAGAAGATGAAAGTTGTGCGCATTCACGTGAGGTCTGCATAAATCACACACAGCAGCGCGGCGCACACAGCAGTCCGACGGATCAAAACACAGGAATGAACGGCTAGCATCAGTGTGAACTTGACTCGCCTGGCCTCTGTGCAGAACAGCAGCAGCAACGAGCACCTGTTGGCTCATGTACGCCACCTTCGGGGCGGCAGACTACTGTCTGCCTTTTCACTGCGGTTTTATGTCCCATCAGCAAAACTAAACATGTCACTTACAAACATTAAACTTAAATGGTTGCGGACATTAGCCAGACTGTGGAAAATCAGGGTATATAAACTTATCTGCAAACATATTGTTGGCAACATGATGAGATACAGCAACCAGCACACACCAAACAACCCAGTCTGTGAAGGATTGTGCATTCAGAGGTGAAGTGAGGCTCGTTGCTGCTGCACCCTGCGTTTCACCCCTGTGTTTGAACAAGAACTTCCAGTTCAAATACCGGGGAATTTGCGTATTTCCTGTCAGGAAATTTTCACTATAAAAATGTTCAAAATTAGTCATACATAAAGATCATTAGACAAATATTAATGTTCATCTTATGTTGTCTTTTTTTTTTTTATTATTAATTGTCGTGATGACAAGTGAGGCTCTGCCTCACCTGCCTACCCTTACCGCACATCCCTGGAGTAATGGTAGTGATAACAATGGCGGTCGTGTTAAATGGTTGATTCATTGTCAAGCATTATTCCTAAACATGACTCTTAGACATATCATGTCTACCTGTGTTTTCCAGGCTTTATGCCTCAATTGCTGTGCTTTGAGAGGTCATGTCTTTGTGCAGATGAATTTGGTGGGTTGGACTTACAGTGAGAAGTTTGCAGGCTGGAACATGGAAGCGTTACTCCTTAGAGAGTTCACGGTTGATGTTGCATCAGATGATAAACTCCCTCTACGCCTGGTTAGGGGGATAGGAGGTGTTTGTAAAACATGACATAATGGTATTCACACAGACAGTGTGCAATGACAACAGCTAGCTGGGGACAGTCTGACTTAACCTTTGCCCAGAATCTAACTAGAAACCTAAGGGTTTCTACAAAACTTCTCAACCTCTCCAGACACCTAGGATCAATCTGACCCAATGGTCAAGTCTGTACATATGTGATCACAACTGTGATGTGGCATGAATAGTCATTATTCAATGATGCAGCTCCTACCACCTTAAGTTGTATTGACCCAGAGGAGTGTTTACCTGAACCGATATACAAGTTTGCTGTACCTTTTAAAGTTTGCAGGTTGGAACATGGACGAGTCATCTGCAAAGTTTTCACCAGACACTTTAGGAGAGAATCTGATCCCGCTCTGTGTGAGTGGTGGACTTTGTTTTGGCTCCATTTTTCCTGATGAGCGTCAGTTGACCATTTCTGCAAATGCACAATATCAAGATGATTCACAGGGATGAAGTTTTAACAAAAACCTAAAGACAAACTTCCGTGTTCCAGACTTCATTGACTTTGCTTTGTTTGAAGCAGGAACTCAGCGCTGTCCCAGTCCTCCAGTGGACTTAATAAAGGGAACCTCAGAACTCTGGAGCTGCCAGCAGGCTGCACGAAGAGGAACTACGCTACGTCCGCAATAGAAATTGTCACAGCCCAGAGTGCAATGAAAGCCAAGTGTAGCTAGGGGACGCCAAATGCCACGAATTGTGTTTGCTTAGCCAACCCGAGGGAGAGAGACTGGATGGGCCTGAGACGCTCAAAGTAACCCTGGTGGAGGTGGAGGAGGAGCGCGTACTCTCACCATGCCAGCCATTGCAAATCTGCCAGGATGCTGCTTAAAAGTTCTTCATTTCTGTCTATCTTATCGGGCCAGCTGGTTGCCAGGGCTGTGATCGGGAGTTAGTCAGAGGTGAACACACACTCCAGTGGTCTAACAAATAAACTTAACAAAGAGAACTGTTCAATGAACACACCACAGATGCTTCAAAGCCGAGGTACTGAACACTTTGTATGTATGCTTCTTATTTTTTCTGACATATTGAGGCGAAAGCTCTGTGCGTGTGTTTTTGTTGTGTGCACGAGTCCTGTTGTTTTCAGTATAATGACCGATGAGTGTGACCCGGTGAGCGGACCCACAGAGCGTCTTTCCTGGGGAAAGGGCGGTCAGACGAATGCGGGCCTACACGCCGTCCATTTTGTAAGTGCGTTCACAAAGTGCGATCGTGTCGACCGAGGCATATGCCTCCACCGAGGCAGACGCTTCAGCCGAGACACCTGACTTAGAAGAGAAACATGCCTCCGACGCGCCACCGACATCCCGCCTTGGGTCGTCATGCTGAGGCCCGACACCACCAGGAAGCTTTACACGCTTTTCAGCAGAAAATACTTACCACAAGTTGTCTGGCATTTCCCGTATTGAGATCCCCGCGTTGTCTTTCACTTTCGGTTTAGCATGAAACAATAAGGAAATCCCGCTCACCACCGCAAATTATGGCGCGAGGGTAGTCCTTGTTATTGTACAAATATGTGGCAGTGGTTCACTTCAAAAGGTTCCATTGTACTGTCCTAAAGGAGAAATGGCTCGGAAGTATGAAATCAAACTCCACGTCCAACACATGAATCAATTTTAATCTTTTTTTTTCTTTTAAACACTACGTTTAATGTTATCGTCGTTTGTTAGAGATGGAGCAGCCAGGTAAAGGGAGAGATGAAGACCACGTGAGGGTCTTCGTGACCGAAGTTGCTGTTTCGGTCCGTGAAGTGCGCAGTTTGTGTCCGGGTCCAAACCGATGACTATTGGCTGCCCCCTAGTGGCCACAAAACGTCTGCGTTTGCGTCGCGCTTCAACCCTGTTCCGGCCTCGCTCCGCGCTTTTATCTGAAGGTTAAGTAAAAGTGAAATCGTTTTATAAAAGTTATGGCGCGTTTACTATGCACACAAATTCAGCCCATGGAGATCACACGCTTCTGACCCTGGTTATCACCTCTGGAGGACAACAGAACCGCCTCATTCTCGGCACATTGGCTTGAGGAGGAGTCCGGGACATAAGTTTGAGATTCCCTCCTCGTTTCCATTCAGTTTGATCCGTCGGTAATCAGGGAAAATTGAAACTAGTGATGATGGAGGTGCATTTGTGCTTTAACGGACAGGCCCTCAGTAGTAGATAAGAAGCTGGATCTGCTCCTGAGCAGTGAAGAAGCAGCAGCTTGTCCTCCTGCCCATCAGGCGGAGAGACGCTGATAAGAGGGACACCAGTGATGATATTTCGCAATCAGCGAGACAAAGAGAGAAACTCTTGGCTGGGATGTGAGGGCAAACAGTCCGGCTTTTCCACCCCTCTGCAACCTTTCCTCATTTGTTGTTCATCACTCCATCAACACGGCTAAGTCTGCTACGGCTTCATTTCTATCTTCATTGAGAATTTCATAAATCCTTGTCCATTATTACACAACACAGGCGAGTATTTCTTAAAACAAAGCCCCTTCCCCTCCTCCTACGTATCCGTAGCAACATCCCCGCCCCCCTGTTGGCCGCCTCCCACGCCCTGAGGCGACGAAGCTGATTGGTCACTGTCGTCATCCCAGGAGGAGATGAATCCGGCAGGTGCAGAGATGGAATGTGGGGCGGGGGTGTGGCCTAACCCTTGGTACCGGCCCCTGGAATGCGGGGAGGGGGGCATGGAGGTGGCCGCCACGATGACGGGATCCTGGGAGGAGGCGTTGAGGAGGCCGGTGTGCTCAGTGTGCTCGGGCCGGGCCGCTGTGCCAAAGTACATCTTGTTGGGACGACCAAGGAACGTGCGACCTGAGGAGAGAAAGAGAGTGAGAAAAATTGAAAATAACTCGGGGACTGACTGTTTGATAAGTGTTAAATTCCCGTATTGATTCCGGCGATTAAAGCTCTAGCATGCTTGCACTCACCAACATGGCGGACCTGCTCGGTGACGTCGGCGCGGATGTCCGAGAAATCCCACATGGCCAGGAAGCTGTCGAAACACGAGCCCTCCTCCGCCTCCTGGGTGGTGGAGAGATGGAGTGATGAGGAAGGAGAGGTGGGTGCCTGGACGGAGGGACAAAGGGATGGGGGGGATGGCGGAGATGTGGGTGTGCTCACCTGCACGTATGGTTTGTAGGTGAAGGTGTAGTGGTGGGCGATGGCAGCCAGGAACATCTCGATGCAGATGATGAAGTCCTGAAAAGAGACACACACACACACACACACACCTGTCACTCAGCAGCATTACCAGTCTGCCTGTCTGTCCATCCATCCGTCTATCTGTCTGTCCATCTACCTGCAGTCCCGTGGCCACAGCCTGCACATTGTCCCATTCCCAAGTGTGTTTGTCGGAGATGACGCCGACCTTCACGAGGAACGCTATCAGCACGGCCTGCCTGCAGGGAGAGAGAGAGAGAGGGAGGAAGAGGGATGGATGAGATAACTTGGCAGATGGCGCCCATCTCTCCGTCCTGTCACCCACCAGAAGGAGACAAACACCACAAGTTTGACGCAGAGAAACTTGCCCACGGGCCTGATGGGAGTCAGCTCCTCTCTGAGCGCTCGGTACAGCAGCACCAAGCAGTACATGGCAAACTGAGAGGGAGAGAGGAGAGGAGGAACAGAGAGAGATGGAGAGAGGTCGAGCTTCATGAACTGTGATGAGGAGCACGAGGTGTGTGCGTGTGTGTGTTTGTGAGAGGTACCAGCTGTGAGATGTTGTTGATGATGACCATGTAGGTCCAGGCATTCCTGAAGCTGAAGTTGGCCTCGTCGTAAACTCCACACAGCTGACAAATGCTGCGGAGAAAAGGTCACAACAAACTGCCCTTGACATTTGACCTTTGTAATTCTAAGACGTCCACTGTGACATGACATGACAGCGATTAGACGGCAACTCTGGACAGGAGGCGTCAGCAGCTCCCCGCCGGTCCCGCAGCACACCCGGCCCTTCGTCACCATGGCTACGGTAACCTAGCAACAGTGCGGTCACCGGGGTCAGAGTAGTGCGGCGCCGTCTCCGTATTCACACACACACATACACACACACACACACATAGGGGCAAAGCGCTGTCGGCGGCTGTCCACACTTTCCCCCCATGAGGAGCCCGCCGCGCATGGTTGCCGTGGCGACCCTTGACAGTCCACTCACAGGGCTATGACGGTGGTGATGGGTCTGACCACGGTGTACTGCAACACCCCCAGTTTACACCTGAACAGCAGCACCCTGGCAGGGACGAGACGAGAAGAAGCCGTCAGATCATCTCTCCCTCCGTCCATCCGTCCATCTGTCCGTCCCTCTGTCCATCCACCCATCCGTGCCCTGTCTTACTCTCCCATGGCCCAGGGGGGGCAGCAGCACAGAGGGGGGAGGTGCGGCTGCTGCTGCTGCACCTCTAGCATCATGACCAGGCTGGGGTACTGGTTACTGAGGAAGTTGAGCAGGAAGACCAGGAAGTTGTAGATGACGTAGGCCTCGTAGCACTCCCTGCACGTGTCCACGTAGATGGCCAGGCCGGGGTACCGCAGCGCCACCCACTGGCGATGGGAAAGAACATGAGGGAAAGAGTGGGAGTTAGCTAGTTAGCTGCAGTTGCATTTGTGTCATGTGTCATCCTGTGTGTGTGAGTGCGCCGTGCATGCTTGTGTGTGTGTGTGTGTGTGTGTGTGTGTGTGTAACAGAGAGGGACTCACGCTGTCCACGCTGTAAATGGGCACCATCCACAATATCCTGAGAGAGACAGAGAGACCATTACCTTACCACGCTCCAATCAAGCCTTATTCTCCAGTAGATGTGTGTGTGTGCGGGTGTGTGTGTGTTTGTGTGTGTGTGTGTGTGTGTGTGTGTGTGTGTGTGTGTGTACCTGATGATGGGCTTCTGAAGCTCAGGCTGGGTGTAGTGCACCATGTGCTGTAGGATCCCCCACAGGGAAATGGGGATGGTGAGAAAGACGAAGATGCCGGCGATGAACCAGGCCTTGCTGTGAGTCCCCACCTGAGGGAGCACACACACACACACACACACACACACACACATACACACACACACACACACAAACACACACACAGGACCAAGAGTCGTGAGGTTTTCCCTTGAGCTCCTCCAGAGGTCGCGACGGGGAGAGGAGGGTGCCGCACCTCGTCCTTCTGCAGCTCCCACACACACAGCGGCAGCACGGCCAGCAGCAGCAGAGCGTACAGGACCAGAACCAGGGGACGGATCCACCTCCTCCACTGCGAGCAGGAGCACGGCATGATGATGATGGCTTCACTCCCCCTGCTGCCTCCCCTACAGGCTCATCCTCGGTCAGCAGGAGCCGACGACCAAGTCAACGCTCAGCAGGCATGAGGAAGAGGAGGAGAACACGCTGGAATCACAGCAGGCAGCTCGCTGGGCAGCTAAGTGGGCCACCGGAGGCCTTGGTGTTTACATAACAGTGTAACAGAGAGGGAGCGTTGTGGGATTATTAGTACAAACACAATTAATGCAGATGACAGCGGACAACCGGTATTATAACACAAAAAGTCCACATATTTTAGAAAAATGTTGACATGTAACATGTGTTGCGGAATATACACACTCATGCTCATAAATCTAATTTTAAAATGTCTTCTATCTTTCACAATGCACTAACTAACGCCATGATTTATAGTAATAAAGAGGCAAGAACAAAACAGTATTTACAATACCGTGAAATAGGACGGGTATAGACCACTACGATTGAAGATGGCTACTCAGAGGGATAGCTGGCCCAGTTTCCTCGCCGGTTCGGTTGCCAAGCAACGCATATCCTCCGTCCATCGTCCATCCATCCACAGCAATGAGTCTCGACGTCCGATCAGGCAGTCACGATGCGATCGATCACCAATAATCCGTCCGCGAAGGAAAACCAAACCACGCCCAGAAGCTGCCGTTCCTGATTTCCGTCTGGATCTCCTTGTTTACGTCCGCTCGTCCCTTCCTCCCTCCTCCCTCCTCCTCCTCCTCCTCCTCCCGTCCCCTCCCTTCTCTCTTTCGCTCCGTCTCTCTCTCCCTCCCTCCATCTCTCCGGGGTCAAATCAAACATTATAGTGATGTGTTTCTCTGCTTTTTTCCTGACGTTTCGTCTCTCCTTTCTCACTGTACGAATAATCGCTGATGTTATTTTGCAGTCACACTCGGAATAAATCGATTTTAAGATCTTTCCATGTCCAGCTAACCATTTACCAGCCTGTCCTGGTCGTTTCATGTGGACTGAGCTGCTCCTGACGCCCAGCCCACGCCGGGCAGGACACACATTTCCCTCATAAACGCTGTTTGGAGGGCTGCGGCCACCGGTTGTAACTTACACTTATAACCACTAGATGACGCTTGTATTCCACGTTACGAACCTGGAGGCCGGTTTAGACTTCAGTGTGTGGATGGTTAGAGGATGAGGCCGGTCAACTTTTGGGCCACTGACAACAACAACCAAAATAACAACAGTAACCCCGAATTCTCTAGTGTTGTGACAGCTTGTGGATGGACTTCATGCTCCTATTCTGCGCTGCCTACGGCATGGATATGTGGCATCTGCGTGTGTGTACGTGTGTGTCCATATGGTTGAGAGATTGTCAGAGTTCATTGGGTACGTTTATTGATAAATAGTGGAGTTTTTGAATGAAGGTACAAAGTCGACAATACTACATACACAACGCAGTTGAATAACCAATTCCTCCTTAAATCAGGGATGTTTTTGTGCTCAACTGTCTGCCGCATCTTCAGTTTGTACCATCTTCTCCTGTGGTGCTGTCATACGCTCCCGATGTCCACATCTACCTGAATCTCCTGCTGGTCTGTGAGAAGCTTCTTCCTCCATGTTTCACACAAACGCCTCATCTGCTACACACACATCACAGCTGAGATAGAAACTATTTAAAGCAGAACTACATGTTAATTGGCGAAACCAAAACCAAAAGCGACATGGCTGCCTCGTCTCTCCTCCGTCCCCCTTTTCTCCCCCTCCTTCTCAGTGGTCGGTGTGTTTGCACTGGATGCTATTCCCATGGTGAAGGGGCAGGGTGCTGCTGGAGAGAGAGTCAGGGTAACACCAACAACACAAACAGGACTGAGAGCGGAGGGGAGAGAGCAGGGGAGAGAGGGAGGGGCACGGAAACACACACACACACACACACACACAGACAGACCAAAATTTGTGAGTTAGATCAATGACTCATCGCATCTTACTGAGTATAACGAATATGCTTAAACTCTCAAAGCCAGATTTTTGTGAACCGTGCACACGACCTCAACCTCTGTGTGTGTGTGTGTGTGTGTCTTTGTATTCCTACAGGTTTACTAGGTTAACAAGTCAACATGCACCACATGCAAATTTGCTTTACTGTTCACACATTAGAAAAAGTCTAGGCTTTCCCATCATGCCTTTCTCCTAATCGTGCATGTTATCAAAGGGCACGACCCCTCTATATTTATCCACATCATACACAAACACGCACGCTCTTGCTACTCCGAGTCATCTTTCGATATCTGTGTCTCGCGCCCTTTGACCCTTTGACCTCATAGTAATGTCACACTGACCGTGGGAAAGCCAGAGATTTGGTATCAACAAGTATGCATGCACACGCACATGCGCGCACACACACATACCTTGAAGCAGTTTTTGAATTTCTTGGAGACAAAGTAGAGGATGATGGGATTGATGCAGGAGTTGATGGTCGCCAAATTGATGCTTAAGTAGTCCAGAACCAGCAGGAAGCTGCAGCCACACGGGGAGAGTGCATAAGGTCACAGAGGTCAACCTGAAGGTGTGGTGGCTCCTTTAAGAGGCACCACACCACAGCGGGGAAGAAAAATGGGCCCTCACTGACTTTAGTAGGTCACAGCGCTGAGCGTCGTGTGGATCGTAGACGGTGTTCTTCAGCAGGCGGCTCAGATGGAGAGGAAACCAGCACATTGCAAAGATCAGCACCAAACAGAACACGGCTTTGGCCACTTCTCTACGCTGGGAGATGCAGTGGAGGGGAGGAGGAGATGCCAGAGTAAGAGAAATCACACACACATTCAGCCTGATTCAAAACACCACAAACTCAACCGAGATTATTGGAATGAACAGATGTTGCTGCCTCGTGCAGACGGGCAGCTGTTGCGCATCTGTGTGTGTGTGTGTGTGTGTGTGTGTGTGCGGTGGAGCCTCCACCTGTTTCAGATGCTCGCTCAGTGCGATCTTCAGACTTCCTTTGTGTCGCAGCATCTCGCAGGTCATCAGACCGTAAAAAACAGCAGAGCAGGCGAGAGGGACGCAAAAGTAGAAAGCAAACAGCCACCAGTCTTTCGCGTCACGGTAGAACTGGAACACAGAGACACAGACTCACTCACAGATTGTTACACACACCTCACAGACTAACTCTGCATCTTATAGGTCCTCAATCCCTCATGTAAAGTTGGGTCGACTGTCTCTGTCAGAGGACAGACAGAGGGAGACAGATGAGCGGCCCAGTCAGGTTGAGTTGGTTTACATGGGAGTAACCTGTCTGCGAACTGGGGCGTAAACAGGAAGCGAGAGTGTAAACCAACATCGGCTGGACATGCAGCCGACATCACGGAAACTCTGGGCCTTCCTACGAGGCTTAGCGCCTTGACCTCTGACCTCTATGAGAGGGAGTGAGTGGAGGCGGAGGGACGCGGTGATGAGAGGCAGCATGAGCTCAGCTGTCTTGCAGTGTGTGACATATATTTTTATGGGAATCAGCACACATGCACTCACAGTCATGAAGGCTGACTTGGGTCGCAGCATGCAGGTTGTCATGGTAACGTTGTTGTAGTCAAAGGTCACCATGTCGAAGCCGACAGCTTCGGGCACAGCCAGCGTCACCGACAGCAGCCAAATCACCACGATCTCCACCGCCGTGGCCACAGGGAGGCCTGTGCCCTGCACCCGAGACCATGAAGCCACTGCTCGGTACCTGCCGCACACCAACACCACATCATTTCCCCCTCTGTGTGTGTGTGTGCGTGCGTGCATGTGTGTGTTTGCGCGTTACCTATCCACGCTGAGAGCGCAGAGGTTGAGGACGGTGATGCCTACAGAGGCTTTCTGCAGGAAGGGGAACAGCTTACACAGGAACAGGCCGAACACGCTGTCTGCAAACGGCCACCGCATCGCCAGGAGCTGCACACACACACACACACACAGGCAGAGAAAGACATAGCAGGTTAGAGTCTGCGTTAGCATGTATGTGTGTGTCATCAGCTGTGTTATCTGTCAGGGGTGTATTTTAGTGCTGCTATCGCAGTAACACTCAGCCTCCTTAAGTGAGACACAACACACACACACACACATACATACACACACACACACACACGCACACACAGATTGCCGAGGTCGCTCTTCGATTCCCGCCAGCACAGACATGTCAACCGAATTCTGCTGCGGTAACTTTTTGATTTCTGACAGGAAGCTGTCAGAATAAAATGCAGCTTATACTCTCACCAGTGGTCTTGGACATACAAGAGTGGATATATTTGTGATATATGGACAAAATTTAGATGAAAATCCTCAAATCTAATGTGATGGAAACGAGTGAACCCGAGCAAACGCGGTAGTCATGGCGACGGACCTTGTAGACATTGATGGGTATGTCGATGGAGATGTAGATGAGGTCGCCCAAGGCCAAGCTGGCGATCAGCGCGTTGGGTCCGTTCCTCATGCTTTTATTTTGGCAGATGATCCTCAGCAGAGTGGCGTTTCCCACAATCCCCACAGCAAAGATGGCACACGACAGCACCGTGTTGATGTACTTAAAGGCTGTTTTTATGGAGGTGGCCTGTCTGCAGCTGGGCGGCGATAACGGGTGTGTTTGGACCATGTGAGTGGCATTGGAGGACGGCGGGTGCGGGTGCAATTCAGCCTTCCTGGCGGGCTTTAGGCTCAGCTTGCTGCTGTGCGCCTGTCCGGACTTTTCCTCGTCAGCCATTTCTCGCACCGGCTCGGTCTCTGGCCCTGTGGTCGGGGGCTGACGGTCCACCTCTGGCTCCTGTGGGGGGAACGTGCCGTGCAAATCCAAAGATAATTCAGCCATCACCAGGTTGGACTCTGTGGACACGTTACTGTGGCAGTGGACCGGACCGACGGACGCCAAACACCAGACCAGTAGAATCATGGTGGTCAGTCTGGATGTTGATGGACCTGTGGGACCTGGTCTGGCTCTTGCTGCAAACACTCGACGCATTCCACCAACCATCACCCCGATTGGAGACCCACGTTTGGGTGTGGCCATGCCTCCAGTTCCGTCCCCCGAATGTCCCACCGAGCCTCTAGAGCCCATTCCAGACTCCAGATTCTGTGGAGGTGCTGAGATTGCCACAAACTCCTGCAGTGGAATGACAACAAATGTGGCTCAACTTCGGAAAGAGTATTAGCCGGGTAAGAGAGGAGAGAGGAAAGTTTTGGGTGGAAATCTCACCTGCGTCTGATGAGTTTTTAATCCGGCCGTTCCAAGGTCTGCAGATGAGATAGAGGAGAGGAAGAGGAGCAGTGGAGGAGAGGAGGGACTTGAAGTAATCACGCAGAGAGAGAGAGTGACAGACTTCGGCCTGCACCCGCACCCCCCCCTCTTGGTCCCTCTCTCTCTCTCTCTCTCTGTCTCTCTCTGATAGTCCCAAATGCTCCAAAGCCCCTCCTCCACCTCCCAACAAGCCCCTCGCTCCCTTCCTTCTCCTCTCTCTCCCTCTTGGTGGTTGCCGGTCGACTTCTCAACTCTTCTGTACTCGGTAGATGAGCAGATGAAACGGTGCATGAAGTCGTAAAGTTTATTTGTGTGTTTGGACCAAAGCGATCTGCGACTTTACCACTGCCCTCTGAGCAGAAGTGAGCAACTCCCACCGCCGCCTTCATCACACCACACCACGCCACGCTCTTGTCTCAGTCGTGCTCTGCCGCTCTCGTCTCACTGTCCCTCTCCTGCTTAGTTTTTTACAAACACAAGCTCAGATGCACACAGAGGTTCTGTGTGCCAAGCCAAGTACATGACCAGATGTGGAATTTCTGAAATATATAGTACGTTTTTGTTATCTTGTTGGCATCATGTTGTATCAGGCTGGACTTGAGTCCTAGTGTGTTTTTGTTGACATCTGTGCATCGTGTGCGAGTGTGTCCGCCTACAGATCACAGGTGAAATGACACATTTCTAAGCTTCTGTCTTGCTTTTAATCACTAAGACGTTCTCAGAGCAGACAACGTCCTCTCAGACTGTCTTCAGTCTCATCACATTTGACCAAAAGAAATCCAACACCAAAGGATGCTAATGTTTTCCCAAAGATGGCGGTCACATGCTTTCCTGTCTGTGTGTTGTTTGTTTATCACGCCAAAGGAAGAGATAAACAGTGGGAGACGGTACGTGACTCAAAACACACACAGATGACCAGATCACTCACTATGGGAAAAGTGATGCTCGGGAGGGGGCAAAATTATATTTCACACGCAACATTTGAAACCAGTTATCGCAAATCTCTTTGAGAGCATTTTTTTGTTTGCAAATAATAATAGCTGACGTACTTCAGTATAGGCATCTAAATATTATTGCTGTCAAGTTTATCCAGGTTGTCCCTCCTTGTAGTGGTGTGGAAACCGGTGGGGAAGAAAACATTTCTGCAGAAATCATGTCTCTCGCAATATTTCCACCTAAATCCTTGATCCTGGATGACACTCTTAAACGTATTGCATATAAAACAAAGTCACGATGCCTTTGATTCAACAGTCTGCTAAAAGCCTCATTTATGAGAGGGCTCTGTGCATCACCTCTGGGTAGAAAACTAATTTATGGAGAGTTTCGAGGAGTTATTGTGAGGATTAAAAATAATGACACAAATAAAGCGACGAGGTCCCTTTAGATGTTCCGTTTATTTGCCTATAATGTAACTTTTAAGCAGAAGAGCAAAGCGTGTGGGTTTAAATTGGTTTCATTAGTGGGCACTTGCGGAAAGATTCGTGTAAAACGGTTTAATTTTCACTTCTGCCCTCAAAGGCGATGCTGGTCACGACAAATGACACCTCAAAGCAATGCGAGGGTACAGACACAAGCTCCTGAAAGTGTCCCGTTGTCTCAGAGACTTAAAAAGACGCTTGTCCTCTCTGAAGAGAGGAGATCCGCGGCCACAGAGTTTCCATCACATCTGTGCTCAAGGCAAACATCTAACGAGACGGAAAACTAATAATCAAAGACGGATGATCGCGACCGCGACTTTCCAGCAGATAACGCGCGGCTGCTCTGACACAGGGCGAGGACACGGAGACTTCTTCGGTTTCTCCGCGATTCGTTGTCGGTTTTCAGTCAAACTACTCAGATTTGTGACCTACATCGACAAAAATCGGAATCTCTGCAGGTCGCACCGATCCGCGTTGTCCCCGTACAGACCAGCGAGTGTCGGAATGCAGCCTGTCGGTCCGCGTTGTCATGGCGACGGCGTCACTGCGCCGTGTGAGCTGGGAAAAACTTATTTACGAAGAAAACCCCCCGGTTTGGCAAGAGTTGTGTTTCTTTGCGCCGGTTCGTCGTCTCGACGCGGTGAGTTGGCGGCGTGATTGACTCCGTTTGGACGTGTTTGGACGAGTTTTTCAAAGAGGTTATTGCCGCTGCTGACAACGTCAGCACGGCTAATGGTCACTAGCTTGCCGTTAGGGCAGAAGAGATTCTTGTTTTTTTTTTTGTTTTTTTTTTGCTTTCACGCAGGAAAAACATTCTTCCATTCACCGAATTATGATGGCATTCTTCCATATACAACAAAAATAGGTCTAACAAGAACTAAAATGTGAAAAATGACTTTATCATATTTTCTGGTGTATCACTCGTCACTTTCATATGGCTAGCAGTCCTTTGTTATATATGTATTTGTTTATACTGTGTGTGTGCTGTGTGTGTGCTGTGTGTGTGTGTGTGTATACCATATCGTTACTGGATATAGTTAGATACTCTGCTAGATACTATTGCCAGAGAGTGTATATATAAACTAAATTGTTCATTTTATTGAAGGTTTCTTAAATCCTCTTGAATGCGCTTGGGTAATGCATTTGTCAGAGGTTCACACTTTGGTCATGTTTCTTTGCTTCACTCTGACGACGCCAGAACATTTACAAATGTTCACAACAGTTGGATATTTACTCTGTGATAGATTCTGAGCTTTTATGTAGCAATATCAATTATTGCAAGCATTGTAAAATGTGAAAACCTGTTCCTCTCTCTAAGAGGCAGCACATTTGGGTATTGTCTGTCCTGTGTCCCAGCCAGGTAGGGATGAATTCGTCTGTGGGACGGATTGGCAGCAGGCTGCTTCTGCCGGAGATCCTCACCGCTAACAAAATGCTGAGGTTAGATACTGCAGGCCTCACCTCCAAACCCGCTACGACGAAAACACCAATCCAACTATGTGTGTGCTTATTTGTGTGTTTGTTTGTGTTATCAGGGTGAATCAAACGAATCGCACCGGATCATCTCTGGACAAAAAGGCCCCAGTCATGTCCAAACCTGACATTTCCATGTAAGTTTAGTCTCCATGGCGACCTGTCAGTCACAGTGATGGGACAGCTCCCTCTACTGGCTTGTATATGACATTGTCTCCCCCATTCCCAGGTTCAGGCATGATCTGAAGCAGAACATTTGTGTTGAGATGTTACAGCAGGGTTACCACAGGTACATTCCACCTCTCTCTCTCTCTAAAGCTGCGTGAGTTTGCATGTTTATTTCAACATGTCCACTGCTCGACCAGGTCATTTTCAGAGCTCTGGCTCCTGCTGAGCTCCGATCGAGATCGGAGGGCACAGGCGGAACCTGGTTCGGACGTTTTTTCTCAGACTCCCCTCGAACAGCAACGGAACAAACTGGAAAAGATCCGGCTCCACCTGAGCGAGGCCGAGGACGCAGAGAGGAAAGGTAAAAGGATTAAACGCAAGCAAGGAGAGACTTGCTACCCCAATTTGACTTGATTCTGACCAGTTTTGGAGTGAAACTCCAAGACTGTGAGCCGATGAGATGACTGAGCTGGTGGTTAGATGCCATTGTTGGCTGAGTCTTAGCTCTCTGTGACTGTGTAGGCTCCTGGGCGGTGGTGTGTGAGCAGCGTTTGTCTTTGGCTCACTTCTTCTCTGCGCCGGAGGATCTTTGGATCTCTCTACATTTCTACCAGAGCTGTGCAGACAAAGGACGAGGACGGAGACTGAGAGCAGCCATGGAGGCCCAAGCCTGCATGGCTGAGGTGTACCTGCAGCAAGGTGGAGCCCCAACACACACATCATCTCTCTCTTCTTTCTTCAACTTTGTCTGCTCACCTTCAGAGAAAGTTGAGGACACTTAAATTGTGCCCGCCGCTCCCTGCTCATTCTGTGCCACATCTCCCAGGCGCCCTGGAGGATGCAAGGCAGCAGGCGGAGCTGTGCCTCCAACAGACTGAGGACGACGGCTGGTCGGACTCTTCCCTGAGACACAGAACTTGTGGGACCCTATGGAAGATCTACAGCAGGTTAGCCAGTGATCAGCTGGTCCATGGAAACCACGACCAGGCCTTAACACTGATCCAAAGGGGCCACCTCATGGCCAAAGAGGGTAGGCAAGAGTCCTCACGGTCTTCTGGACAAAATAACGAGTTTTGGTGGAGACATGACATGAAATGTTGAAGTCATGGTGCACGTATGTACTAGCTGAAGACAAACAAATGGAAGGAGATGCAGCTTATCAGTTAGGATTGGCCCATCAACGCGTACAGGACCATAAAGCTTCTAAGCAGGTACTGGGCTGTGTGTGTGTGTTTGTGTGTGTGTGCTTGCTTGAAATTGTGTCACTGTAGATAATTCAGTTGAAAGGGAGAACACATCCATTTTTCTCAATTGATTATAGTGTGTGTGTGTGTGTGTGTGTATAGTTCTTTACCACATGCATGCAGATTAGAGGTACACTGCAGGATGCTTGTGGCCTGGTGAAGGTCTACATGGTGATGGCCCAGTCTTTACAAAGGTAAAAGGAAAGGAGATACTCGTGTACCTACAGCTGGACCCTATGGTCATTAATGTATGTTGTATATCTGTGTGTCTGTTTGCTTGTGTGTGCCCACACTCGTGTCAGCGAGGGGAACGTAGATGAGTCCATCCAGTACCTGGAAAAGGCTGCTGAAGTCTCGCAAAGCAACGACCTGCCACACAAACTGGCCAATGTCTGCATTTCTTTGGGCAATATCTACTATGCCAAAGTAATTCCCTGCAACACACCCCTCACAGCATCTGCCATGCCCCCGCACACACACATACCCCAGCACACATGTACAGTTATTCAACAACAAAATCCAATCCATCCGCCCCAGTCAAGGTCACACAAAACTGTGTGTGTGTTTGTGCGTGTGTGTGTTCAGAATCAGTATGAGAGAGCTTGTGAGTATTTCCAGCAGGGGTTTGATGTGGCCTGTAAAATGGAGGACTTGACTGTGGCACAGGAAATACAGGTGACAATGACAAATATTTGCTTTTGCACAATACTGAACAATGTTGGCAGACGATGATGTGACGGCTGACTGGGCTGTTAGAGGACACCTGTGAAACACCAGGAACTGTGTGTGTGTATATGTATGAGACAGGTTCTTCTGGCCAGTGCTCGCAGTCAAACCCAGATCAGGAATCACACTGTGGACGAGGACTTGGACATGGTCAACACCGTCATCTAAGCCGGTGTGAAAAGGAAATGCCAAAGTTAAAATTAAAATGTTTAATTTTTACACTGCACGTCAGACCTCGCCAAATAAATGTTTTATGGTAATCACGTTTCCGTTCAGAGACATCTGTTGTTCGTTCTTTATAGGCACTATAGTCAGTCTTTTTTTAACTTATGGCTTTTCTTCAAATATTAAAAATAAAAATAGAACCTACGATTTTACGATAGTTTCGACTTCCGCGTCGCAATGTATTTATCCTGTAATGTTTTAATTGTGATTCAACGGCTCAGAAACGTGCTGCGCCTCTGCTCTGGTCTTTACGGTTACGTCACGCACGGCACATGTGTCCGGAAGTTGTCCATCTGGGACCCCTAGTATCCGAAAAGCTGCCGCCAAGACCCCAGCTGGTGCTACCGTGAGACCCGGCGGTCGTGACGGGACCGCAGGCGGGGATCCGTTGAGCCCCGCGGGCGAAACATGGGCCTTCTGGCGCGGATACGGAAAGAATGGTTCATCATCGGGATAGTGGTCGTCATCGTATCCGCCAAAGTAGATCCCAGCCTGGGCGTCAGAGGAGGTGAGTGAGCCGCTGTCATGGATGAAACTCTCGCGGCTCCAACTTGTGCCCGCAGACGCAGGGATGGCAACGAGCGGCAGAGTGTTACAAATAGGGGGTTGGGGAAAATGGAAAAGTTACACCGAAATAAGCCCCAGTTTGAATATTACGGTGTCTGAGTCTCGCCGTCCATCACCAACTTGTTTCATGCTCTACTCCCCCAGAAGTGCATTTGATGGCTAGCGTGTGCTGTAAACAACAGGCAGCAGCTTCCAATCGCTGATAATGTTCGTGAACAAGGAGTGCGTGCGTGGAGTTTATCTGAAAGACTTTCTTATCAGATAACTGCCACTATCTGTGTTCATAGAGAGCACCGTGACCTAGCAAGTACATACGCTCACCCGAGCCTGCGTGAACCAGGCACTTACAACCTCTCAAATCCATCGCTCTCCATCGTTGGGCCTGGTTTCGGCATTAGATTTGGCGCCCTTGGTATGTGTTGTGCTCCACTTTTCTCAGTGGAACTGGAGTGACACGTTGCCTTAAGTTCAATTTGGAACACACACACACACACACTCAAAGGGTCAGTGCCCTGCCCCCTTGAGGCGCGTTCAAGTGATGATTTTTTTGCTCCTATTTCTGGGTAATAACTATCCAAGTGGGGGAGCCATTGCTGAAGCCTGTTTGTTGCTGTAATAAGCCGCTGATTTGATAAGATACCGATACTCAGCAGTTTAATGGGAGACAGAGTCAAAGTGCATGTGGCATTAATTTGCCCGTCGTGGTTATTACATTAAGGTTTATATGCTCAACATTGTGATGACAGACATTTTTAGTAACGCTGTCTGTCACCATGTTCTCACCCTCTCCCTCGCTCCCCCCCGTCTCAGGTCCGCTCAGGCCAGAGGTCACCATCGCCTATGGCGCCGTCTCGCTCATCTTCTTTAACAGCGGGCTGTCACTGAAGACTGAGGCATGAAACCTTCATCACATCCTCCTCTCCCCGCATGCGCGCACATGCGTTTCATCCCTCCATCTCCCTACTCTTTCTCTGGCCCAACAGGAGTTGACCAGTGCCTTGCTCCACGTGCGGCTCCACCTGCTGGTTCAGTCCTTCACGTTGGTTTTCTTCCCGTTAGCCGTGTGGCTGCTGCTCAAGCTGCTAGCGCTGACTGCCATCAACCAATGGCTGCTAAGAGGGTGAGTGTGTGTGTGTGTGTGCGCGCACACATGCGTGTGTGTGTGAATGCTGTCATTTATGCAGCCCCACAGCCCCATGTCTGAGAATACCTGATTCTGGGGTCAAGGTATGTACACAAAGACGCTCTTTCAGTCTCGCATAGGGCTCTGCGCACCATCTTTGCATGTGTGTGTGTCTCTGTGTGTGACTTTGTGTCCAAAAGTAAAAAGTTTTGCACCTTCAGAAAGGTCCTGACTCTTTAACTTTGTTGTTTTTGTTGCCTAGGCTCCAAACAGTGAGTTGCATGCCGCCTCCCGTCTCCTCCGCCGTTATTCTCACCAAGGCCGTCGGCGGAAACGAGGTAATATACGCACACAGACGCGCTGATGTGGATTTAGCGTCAGTATCTCCCAAGTGCTGGGCCACGATCAGGGTAATATGGGCAGGCTGTTGTCATGGCAACTGTTTGTGTGTCCCCAGGCTGCTGCCATCTTCAACTCGGCCTTCGGAAGCTTCCTGGTGAGTGGTTTTCTGCTCGTAACGCCCCACATACGGATACGACAGCAACCTGTCCACTGATCAGTCTGTCCTTGTCTCTGTCCGTTTGTCCGTCCATCTTGACAGGGCATCCTGGTGACGCCAATGCTGTTGCTGCTGTTTGTAAGGAAGCACTGGACACACATGCACATAAACACACACACACACACACGCACACCTTGTGTGTCAAATGGTTAATTTTGTTGATCCCCTGATTTGTCTTTTCTTACTGGACAATTGCAAACTTGATGACGCAGTTTTCACATCGTACCGAGGATTCTGGGAAATTCCAAAGGATCTTGCGATAATAACTACATTAACTAATATCCTCTTCTTTTCCACCAGCTGGGGTCTTCATCCTCCGTTCCCTTTTCCTCCATCTTCTCACAGCTTTTCATGACTGTGGTGGTTCCTCTCATCCTTGGTCAGGTGTGTGCGTAGGAGTGTGAGTATGTGTGTTTGTGCGTATATGTGCTCGTCACTTATGCACGTGCTGATGTATGGTGTGCAAATGTTATGATCTGTGTGTGTTTGTGTGTATGTGTGTGTGTCTAGGTCTGCCGTCGCTTCCTCAGGGAGTGCCTGGAGCGCCGCAAGCCTCCGTTTGGCACCATCAGTAGTGCCGTGCTCCTCATGATCATCTACACCACCTTCTGCGACACCTTTAGCAATCCCAGTATCGAGCTGGACCCCACCAGCCTGCTGCTGGTCGTCTTCATCAGTCAGTGACGTGTGTGTGTGTGTATGTGCGAGATCCCAGTGTGTGAGAGAGAACGCAGCGTCGCCTAGCAAATGCGACTGTAGAATCAAGTGAGATGTTTCCTGTGCTCTCCCCTGCAGTATTCTCCATCCAGTTGAGCTTCATGTCGCTCATCTTCATCATTTGCACCAGGTGAGTGTCCTCCTGCTCCATACCTCCGTTTTGTCACTGCTCCTGGTGGGAACATGGTCTCCTCCCCTCTGCAGGGCCCGCACAGGTTTCACCCCTGCAGACACTGTGGCCATTGTCTTCTGCTCCACACACAAGTCACTCACGCTGGGTAGGGGCACACACATGTTCTTCCAAGTTCTCCCTCCCGCTCTCTCTCTCCATCTCACCCCATCTTTCTCTCTTCCTCCCTCCCCTCCTCTCCCCTCTCTTCCCCCCTTCCCTCCTACAGGTATCCCCATGCTGAAGATAGTCTTTGCAGGCTATGAGCACCTCTCCCTCATCTCCGTTCCCCTGCTCATCTACCATCCGGCTCAGATCCTCCTGGGGTCTGTGCTTGTGCCCACCATCCGCAGCTGGATGACCACCAGACAGAAGGTACACACACACACACACACACACACCCTCTCATACGTACACTGATGCACCCGCACTAGCTTGCCATTGAGACAGAGGAACCTGTTCACCCTTGTTTTTGAGTGGTCATTCCCCTGGATTAGACGGCGTGTACTTTGTGCTCAATCACCGGCTGTTGCCGTAGTTACTAACCCTTAGTTGTCCCTGATAAGGGGTGCACGTTCCACCACTAACCTCTTCACCCTTCTCTTCCAGCCTAGTCTTTTGTTGAAATAGACTTGCATTTTCATCACTGCCGCCCACAATGAGTGAGTAGAGGACCGACCTCCACATGCCAAACACAATGGCTGATCTTTCATTTTTGTCTCAAGTGTGTTGAAGAGTAATTCCGTGATGAAGTTGTGCTGTTTGGCTGCATGTCCAGCAGACTCCCCTCCCTGGCTACTTTAGTCCAAGTCAATCTTCGAGATCAAAATAGTAGTTTTTGGCCCCATCCCTTGGTGGCCTCCATCCATGCTCTGCTGGACGTGTAGCTCGAACCTAGACAGCTTCATTCCTCGCCTGATCTGCAGTGATACTGAACATTGAACGACATTTCATGATTTTTCATCACATTGAAATGTGAGCAGTATCTTGCCAACTGTAATGAACAATCCGAACCAACAATATGCCACTGAACCCTTTCTGTACCACGATAAAACCTGGAAAGGGGTCCGTCAATTCCCACGTGGCAACCATCTCTAGATTGGCCAATCATGAAGTGTTGTATCATTTCTGCAGTATCACATGTTGGAGTGGGGTGGACCCGATTGTGTTGCTGATGACACAGTAATTGCTATTAAAGAGCAACAGATCACCAATCATCCTCAAACAAGGTGGCAGTGGGTTTTTTGGATGTTGGAGGGTTTTGACACCTCACTTTTACCAGGTGTCAGGGGGTGTGAGGGGATGTTGATTGTGAGAATCTCTTACAGTCAGGCTTGCTCGCTAATCAAAGGGCTGTATGGGTTGGTTGTTTGACGGTTTAAGGAGGTGTCATTATGAGTTCCAATTGTTTAGCTGGTTTTCCTGGCAGTTAGTTGGTCGGGGCATGAATAAGAGGTACTGAGGTGAGTAATCTGAAATCGATCTCCTGCGATCTTGGTGTGACTCTGGATTCCTCATTTTTCTCCAACCTTTTTGTTTTCCTCATGTTGTTGTCTTTGTACTTTTGTCTCACCCGTTTTGCATCTCTGCAGGCAGTGAAACTTACAGCCCTGGAGCCCATCTGACAGCAAGGTGGCGTCGTGGCAACCCCTAGTGCCTTACAACCAAAGAGGCGGAGGAGGAGCAGAGCAGCGAGGCTCCCAAGCAGCCGTTACTGTAGCCAGTGGTTACTGTGACACAAGGGAAAAACTCACCGGTCCATCTTTTTTTAACACTGACAGAAGCAAAACAACCTTTATTTTTCTACCAAATAATCCAAAGTTCCTTATGATGACTTGGAGTAAACTGTTCCAAACTGGGAGCAGCTGGGTTGGTAAATGAAGTTACTGGGACCATTTCTTAAAATATTTTCACATGTTTCTACTCTTTTTTATAAAATGTTCTTTTATTTGATATTGTTTAACTTATGTGTCCTTAACTGAGCAAAAGTGCATTAGAATATACATCCTGGAAAAAAGTGGCTTGGAACAGTTAATTAAATGTTTGAAACACATTTCAATGTCATCTTTCTTTTTCCTCTGATCTCCAAGTAGTATCCAGGTGCACTTTGCAGATCCTGGCGTCCAGCTCTGGGGTTTTTCTGTCGGCTGTCGGTTGGATGTACATTCGTTCTCTCGGTGTTTGAGATAGAAGTGGGAATCTGAGTTCCGAGTCAGCCGCAGACCAACATCTGGTCAGCTAGTTTAACCATAAATTAGTTTACACTATCTAAAAGTGGAAATCTTCCAATCTGTTGCAACACCACCTCTCCCTGGAACAAGTGATATCAGGAAAGGAACACTACAGCACATCGGACATTTGATTGTTTAACTGTTTTATTCTCTGCTTCAACCGTGATGTTGTGTTAATGTTTAACACATTGACTGCAGTAAATCCACATGAATTGCCGTCTTTGTTTCCTAGCATCTGCATTTTTTTCCCTTCTGGTGGCCTGTTTCATATATGCAGGTACTCAAGAGAGCATATTCAGAATTTATAGGTGATTATTCACCCCTTTATCAGCCCATCAAACTGAAGTGATCTCACACAACTTTGTCAGTTTGTATGTGTGTGTGTGAAGCTCAACATCTACTTCCATAACCAAATCTCGCCCTCACAGTGGTCCACGTCAAGCTGAGGCTGGTTTAATCCCCTGAGGTGAGTAAGTACACATAAAACACAGAAAAAGTTCTCATGAGCCCAAAGAAAGACCGGCATGGCCTACTGCTTCCCAAAATATACTTTATTGTATTCATGTATTAATTACACATGTTTGCAAAATGAAGCTACACAAGTACGAGGTTAGCTCTACAAGTCTGACTATATTCCTTGCCAAAAGCCTTTTCAGTTTTTGGTAAATCGAGTGTGGTACAGGCCAAACCAGGAAGCATTTGCTGTTCTGTCCTGTAACAATAACCAAGGTGGACTCACATGGTAGAACAAAAATCAGGAAATTGCAGAGTAAAATATATCGACACTAGCAGGTGATGCACCTTGAGGAAGCATTCTGAGCAGTTGAGATGGGGTGGATGTTGCCTCTTACCACACCACATTACTTGTTACGACAGCATACTTTGATGTCTTCCTGTTACGCAGAAAGGTCAGTTTCTAGCCTATGGATGGTAGAAGAACTAGGACATGGTTTCGCTTTCCGTGTAATGCAGCTTGTGGTCTCACAGCACAGATTTCTTTGCTAAGATGCCGGTTAATGTGGAAAAAGTTAGATCTTTTTTGTTATTTCCAGACACAAAGCGACACTGCTCTTGAGAAACAACTTCATGTTCCTTCCCAGTTTGGTTTTTCTCTCTCACTCGCTGTTGTTCAGTCCCCTGGTGTTGCCAAGATGTCGTACTCCGCCAGGAGAACAAAACTGTTCTCTCGAATGCGGCGGACTCGGACTAGATCCCCACACTCTTGAACATGGATAAGGCCTCTCTCTCCTCTCTCGTACTCCCTCTCTCTGTCGTTGAGCGTGACACCTGTCCGTTTGCCGCAGGCCCGGCGGTACACATACCTTACGCCCACCAGCAGCACCATGCCAAGGCCAGCTGAGCAGCCCAGTAGCATGCCCAGCTCCCAAGCTCTGTGCCTGGGTACCATGTCTGGGTGCTTCCTTTCTCTGTCTGGAGCTCCAGAAGGATGTATAGGGTTTTTACCCTTGGGTACAGCGTCGATGTCGGGAATTTTGACTTTCGAGGCCTTGTCAAAATTTTGTTCATAGCTTGGATGAAGGTTTGGATGCGGTTTTGGGTTTGGATAAACCACAGTGTTTGCCGTAGGTACTTCCTGGTGGAACTGTGGATCAGATGACTGAATGTGAAGGCTATTGGAAGTCATTACCACTTTCTGCATGATGAAACCCTTGCCAGTGGGGACTTTACGAGCAGGGGCTGAGGGGAACATTGGAGAATATGTGCTGAGACGTGACCAGTGGGCAGCTGTGGAATGTTTTAGATCAGGGGTGGAGGGTGGTGTTGAGGAGTAATTCGGGGTAGTAGATGAATGAGAAGCAGCAGAAGTGAGGGTTGGAGCAATAAGTGTGGAGTTGATGGAAAGGGGTGGGGAGGGAGATTCAACAGCTGGGGACATAGTGGAGGTCAAAGTCGAACTTGATGAGGGAAATGATGAGGATGATGAAGACCTGTGCTTTGTCTGCTGGAAGTGTGTTGGAGAGACAGTTGTGGCGGAATCGAGAGTAAAAGAGGATAGAGAAACTGGGGAGTGAGGGGGAGTAGAGAGCGGTGAAGGGGAAAGGAGGGGAGCCGTGGCTGACGCAGTTGTGGCTTTATTTCTCCCCAAAGTGGAGGAGGGTACCGATGAAGAAGGTGTGAAATCTAAAGGGACAGAGTTTGAGAAAATAGGTGGAGCACAGGAGGTATGAGGTTGAGGAATGGTGGTGAAGGAGGAAAAGGAGGACATAGGCAGAAGATGAGGGGAGTCTCTCAAAGTTCCAGTTGCTTGAGATCTTGGCGATGATGGACTTGTTTGCCTTTCATCAATTTGAGGCTCAGACAGCAAAGTCTTCGCCTGAGTGACTGGGACAGGGGACTCCTTACCCGGCAAGACATCTTGATGTTCACTGAGTGACACAACAGATGAGGGAAGAAGGAGCCGAGGAAGAGAAGTTTCAGTTGGGGATGACACTTTGTGGGACTTGAGAAAAGACTGAAACGTTTGGGGTGTTTGAGACCGCAGAGCTGGCCTTGCATGGGTTATCCAAGGTGGAGGTGCACTTCCCGCCGTATGGACACTTTGCAGAGGGTGGTGGTGCTCTGACTTTGTCGTCTTCTGGGTTGCCGTAGTTATAAGATTCTTACCATAAAAGCCAATCCTGGCTGAGGCCGAGGGGGTTTTGGTTGTGCGTTCTTTTGTCGATTCCATCGTACCGAACCTAGCTTGCACATTTTGATGTGAGGGGTCTTTGGGTGATCTTGTCTGGTCTGATGGGCTCTGGACTTCTGCATTATCAAAAGAAACAGTAGCAAGGTCTTGCCAACTTGTTGAGTATGGATTTGTGAGATTTAAAGAAGGCAAGGGGACATTGTCAATTTGTCCACTTTTGGCAGAGAAGGATGCGGGCACAGCCGTAGGGTCAGCAATGGGGTAAGAGAGGACATTGGGGCTGCCCGCATCCTCAGCAGGAGAATGAGTGCCTGTTGCCCAAACAGTCCTACCCAGGGAAGGTGTGGTGGGCATGCTGCCTGCTTTTCCTCTTTCTGGTGGAAGTTTTGATGTCACAGCATTTTTCACGCTGTTGCCAGAAGCTGGATGAGTCACATCTACGAGCTCCTGCTGCTCCAATCTTGTCATTGATCCCCTTCCCTCATTTCCTGAGGAGTTGCGCCCATCATGCACCACTGCAGACTCGATTCCTGCCCAGTACACAAAGTAGGACTGCACCACCGTGATGCTGGAACGGAAATCAGTCCATTATCCACAGGCTTTGGAAATAATGGTGAATTCATACACAGTTTGAAGGGTTCCACTTACTAGAACTGGATGTCTCCAGCTGGCTCATCTGGAGCCCTCCATACAAACGACAGGTTCCTCTTCAGCTGTTTGTCAGAGTGTGTTATGGTGTCGCCCTCCGAGAGGCAGCGTAGCGTGTGCGTACCGGGCGGGCTCAGGGCCCAGGAGCCACCCACCAGTACCGGGCCCGCTTTCACTGACCCGGCCTTGGCCGTGGTTCTGCCCCCGAGGCCTCGAGCACTGATCGCACTGCGAGCCTGCAGGAGGAAGCCCATGAAGTCTCGAGAACTTCGAACCGTCACTGCAGAAAAGAAGACGCGTAACTATCACGCAAGGGCCCAGGCACTCACTACCCATCTGCTAGCCAGCTTAAGGCGAAGAGGGTCAGGATAGATCCGAGAATGGATAGTTGTCAGAGAGAAAATCATGTCCTCACAACCAAAGACATCGTAATAGTAGCCATTATCATAAGCAGTGTACTTATCTGTTTCTGAATACCTGTGATTAATTGTCCTGGAAGGTAGGAGGAGGCGGACGCGTGGAGTGTAACGTAGCTGAGCCGGGGATCCTGAGGCTGGGCGCGGATGTGACCTGGAATCATCTCCAGGCAAGAGGCTCGGCTGGCACCTCGGGAGAAGGACAGCGTGGGTGAGGCCATGGACAAAAGCAGCATGCTCGTCCAAATCCAGGACCTGGCAGACGGCATCTAAACATACACACACGCAGACATACATGAGCGCATGCATGCACACACAACCACACAATATCAATCTCGATGCAGCAGATATGTCCAACAGGGTTGACAAGAAGCGTTTGTTAATCTTTGTGTATAAATCTGAGAATGTCTGTCTAGACGCCTGGACAGAGGACAAAACTCCCATAGTGTCCCCTGGCCTGAAAGTGCTCATGAGCTTTATTTGATGTCACATCAGGGCATTAGACAAAGCCACATTGTGGAAACACAAACCATTAGAGTAGCATAATAGTGGCTCATCCCTTTGCTGTGACTGCGGGTTGGACACATGACGGAGACTACTTGTGGTCTGTAGGCCAAGCCAACTGAGGCTACTTTGGATTGTTTAGAACTGCACACACGGAGGACGAGGATAAACTCAGCATCTACTGTATATCATGTAGTCTGCCAACTTTTGGTGTGATAGTCAACATCATCCCTCCATGACCATCTTTGATTCTCACATAGCAAAGCGAGGGTGACTGAGGACACTTAGAGTCCTCCGACTGGAGGACTATCTTAATACCTGTATAATGTGAGCCCCTGCCACCATTGTGGCTTTTTTCTGTGGTACTGGCATTAGAAATGTTCTATTCACATTGTTATTCTGTGTTTTCTTGTTTTCATATTCTCTGACCTGTATTTATTTCCTCTGACCTATCTTTTTTCTTTCCTTTCTGTTGACTCTAGGAGAGCTCGGCAAAAACATTTCCTATGCATCTTAACTGCTGGTCCGTAAACACATGGTGAAATGAGAACCTTGAACCCTTGACCTTGAGTATCCTGCAGACAATGGAGGCAGGCCAGCATCATGCAAGCCAGGTAACTAATCTCTCACCTAACCTGTTCAGAACACTTTTAACTGTTAAGAAAAGGTCTAAGTTGCTGCCCCCTCACCCCTTAGCACCTACTTGTTTTCATGTGTACGATTTTGCAGTTTAAGCCAACATGAACACAGAGTTTATGTTGTGTACAATTCTGTCTAGTCCTGTATAATCTCCTCCACATTTCTTCTGTGGCTGTTCTGTCTTTAATTCCCAATTCCTTTTCCCTTTGCTGTGCGAGGGCAATGTCTGGCTCCATGATTCTTTCTCTTTCTGTTATTTCGTGTCAAATACACCAATCCCGTTAAATTCCGCTTTCACACAATGACTGATGCAGTACAGCTCCTCTTCCTCAGGTAATTAATGTTTTTCATCCTCCTTAATTTTTCTGCGTCATGTCAGACTTTTCATTTTTACACCTGACAGAACGCTGCGAACATGTTAAAATCCAAACATATGGACGGATGGTGCAGCGTCACTTACTTTATGTTGTGTTGGTTTGCCGTGCAGATGCTCCTGGACCTCCATGTACAGTATCTGAGTGTCCCTGCAAGTTTTACCCTCAAACATTGTGGGTTTGGGGTGATGGGAGAATGAGCGGGATGAGAGGATTGGAGCGTGACGCCTGAGTATAGAACCAGGATAGATAGATCTGCAAGTCGATGCAGTGAATCGATCTTCTACTGTTGGCTGCTAGTCATATGTGTATATTTGGGATTTAAATAACTGTCGTAGTTTGTGGATTGTATTGATTGTGTTGTGAATATATTGGTGGTATTGACTTGTTCTGCTTGTGCATTTTCTGAGCAATTTGAGCACACTTGGGCAAAATGCTTCTTTGGTTGTTCTCCATACATGTTTTGTTGCAAAGATTTGTCCAAACGCAAGGGTGGTGGAAGTCTAATGTCGCCATCTGTTGTTTTGGTTTTCTTCGGCACCACTCACTCACTGCTCTGGTAAGAGGCGATGCTGCCTTCTATTCTGTGTAATTCTGTGGGATGGGGAACACACACACACACACACACACACCAACAGGATGTGAACCAGCTGCAGCCACCTTCCTCCAGGATCTCCCACTGCTCACGTAATCTCTCCCTTTTGTGATGCTCCCATCCCACGCACCCCTGCACCACAAGCCGCTGTTTACATTTTGTGTTTATTGTCCCTAGTTTTCGATTACAAACTGCATATCGAGACAGGAGCCTGGACGGTACAGATAAAATGGACAGATGTCCTCCCATTGGGTCCTGCAAAGAGAGGGGTTGTCTGGCTTCACAGTTTTTTTGATGCAATGACGGCTGTAGGACGGGTTTTCACTCTCACGAATGTGGTCCCCACCCGGTGGCAGACTTGAATCTCTTTTGTGATGGTGGTGGTGATTATTTGTGTAAAGACTGATTAAGAATTACATTTAAACATCCTGTTAGCACTCAGTGAAGTCTCCGTCTTGTTCTCGGCTGTGCCCTGTCTCACTCCCTCCCTCCCTTGTCGAATCCACTGGTTGATTTTGTTCGTATTGGGACCAAGGGACTCTGTACAAAAAAACAAGAACCTTGAACCTTATCCCTGGGGCAATTAGAAAAATTCATCGCAGAGTCTCAGCCCGCAAGCTCAGACGAATGAGTCAACCTGCATGAGGGTGATGTCCACTGCCACCTGCGGAGGAACAGCACAGTGAGAGCTGTAACCAGAATATGGTAATCAGTCTATTGTTAATCCCTCTAGAATTTAAAGATAAGCGATTCCCTCTCTCTTTCACTCTCTCTCTCTCTCTCTGACTCTCTCTCTCTCTCTCTCTCTCTCTCTCTCTCCCTCCCTCCAGCCGGCTCTGACTCTCACTCTCTCTCTCTCACACACACACACACATACCTACAGCCAAGGCAGTGACAGCTCACGCAAGGTGTGTCTGTCTCTGTCCCTCTCTCTTTTTTTTTTTTTTACATTTACTATCGGATGTATTATCTTTCAAATGTTGCCATGGGGTATACTCCGGGACAGGTGTGAGTACTTGCAATGCTGTGATGTTTACAGGTTTTTGTTTTAGATTACATTTTCAGCAAGCAAATGCATGAAAGCTTGACGGGACAGCTGAGCTGTTTGTTTGTTTGTTTGCTGTGCTTTTTGCGTGTAAACCACCAAGAATCAGATTAGCATTATTTCTAAATTGGAAATACTGTCACCTTTTACTACCATTTTTTGACTGATTGGTCTTCTGGTATTTGTCAGAAATTCAAGAACCTTGTGAAATCACACTTACGGATCCCTTAAACAGTCTCTACGTCTTTTCATGTCTTTTTCCAGATTGTTTCTGACAACGTGTCACTCAAAGTTCAGGGTTTTTATTCTGCTAGACCAGCGGTCCAGATACAAAGGAGATCTTTTTGCAGAGATAGCGGGGAGACTTAACTTTGCGCAAAATGCGTTAGAGTGCTTGTTGTGGCTTTGTGGCACCCCTCAGTCGTTTCTGCACCCGGTTTAGTCACGTCTTTGCCATCACATGGCTGCTGCTGTGCTTACACTGTCCCCTGGAAAACCAGTTTGTTTTGCTGCAGGACTTGAAAGGTTCTGAGGGAATTTGTAGCAGAATGAATGGCACTTGGTGCCTATGTGACCACCTGACTGCAAGGTGTCAGGTTTGTGCAATCTGGCTAGCCTTCTCGGGGGACAAAAGTCTGCCGTAGAGAGGAGGCCCTCACCCTGGAAACGGATCTGCTGAGAACACCCATAGCCCCCGGTAGAACCTGATCCGTGGCTATTACCTGTTGTGGCCGTTGAGAGGTAGGCGGTGTCTGCTGGGGGGGTGGGAGTTTGCGGCCTGATTTTGATCGCGTTTTGGCCACAGAGAGGAACTTCACTTGACTTAATGGGCGTCAGCTCGTGCTCCTCCACCCCCATGACATTTATGGTCTGATGACGTCTCTTGTCAAAGAGCTGTTATAGATTCAACCTGTTCTTTCCGAGCACTTGGTTAATCGCCAATTCCTATCAATCGTCTTGTTGAGGAAGCTTTGTGTTTGTTTGCATGTAGTTTCCATATCACTCTTGCGAGGAGCCCAGTGTAGTGACAAGTCCCAGATGGGGAGTGAAAGGAGCGAGTGTGTGGATCGTCCATTCCTCTTTGGTCCCAGTGTCAAATCGTGAAACCTCAGCCAGTGTTGACTCGATAGAGATAATGGCAAACTCAAAATAATTCCTATTCATCTCTAACTCATCAATCTGGTCTGTCCACATTCCAGATGCCGCTGACAGCCCTGCTGCTTCCCCTGATTGTCACGCTATGTCTCATCCGTCCATCAGGTGAAAGGCAGACAGTTGAGACTGCAGCACACAGTGTGCTACGGGTGTGACGTGTGTGTGTGTGTGTTGTTTTTCTCCAGCGTCAGTGGAGCCAAAGTTGGCCCCAGCATGCCCAGCAGGGTGGCACCTGTGGCGGGGGGAATGCTACGCTTTCTACCCAGTCTGGAGCTCCTGGAGAAGCGCTAAGGTGTGAAGCGGCTCACACCCGGGCTTCAACTCAGTTCTGTGATAGCACCTCAGTCTGTATGTGTGTCTTTGTGCGTTTCAGTTCACCTGTTTACAGAGAGGGAGTAACCTCCTCTTTCTTAGCTCACCCCAGGAGGCACTATTTGTACATCAGCTCACAAACACACCGACTCCTGTTTGGGTTGACACAGAGCAGATGGTAAGGTGTTTGCGTGCGTGTTTGCCTTTCATATGAAAGGATGTAGCCGTCGCTCTGGTAAGCTCAGTTGTGGGTGTAATGCTTTTCCCCTCTTCTCCCTCCCCGTCCCTCTCTCAATCTCCTGTCGTCCCCACGGTAGAGTCCAGCTTTGCGTTGGACCAATGGCTCCCCCCTCAAGCATGGCCACAGGGGACAGAGGTGGCGAGGCGACACCAAGACACAAAGTAAGACAACAGTGGTGGCTGCTGGCCTGTCAAAGAGGAGAAGCTCATTGTTGGCCTACATCACAAACTTCACATGGGTTCTGCCCTCCGTTCCTTTTCGAAAAAAAATGAAAGATATACAAAAAAATTGTTTGTGATTCCATTGGACCCACAAGGCGTCTTTTCCTGAGACCAGCGTCCTCATACCAGTTTGTGTTTCCACTGAGCTCCCATTGCTCAGGTGACAGCGTACACCTCCAAGTAGCTGTCAATCAAAATGGGATTCAGCCTCCCGGCTAATCCTCCATTATTGCGGGAGAGTGGGCGGGAGAAAATCATGGCACCTAAGTTGTGACAGAAATTTAAAAAAAAACTGTCCCATGCAGTCCCATTGAAGCTAATGGACGCTGGGGTTCCAATGGCAAATGCACGTGCACGAGAAGATTCCAAAATCAACTGATTTTGAACATACTCGGCTTTGATATGATCGTGTTCTAATTCATTTGTAGTCGATGACGTGTCGAAACAACATATGCAACCATTTATTTTTGTACATTTTAGGGGAAGTTGAGCTTCCCTCTGCTGTCTCAACACAAGTAGTAAGTCCTCATGTTCAGCTTGTGTGTGTGTTGTGTCCCCTTTGTTCAGGACTGAGGCTCAGGAGCGCCCCCTGTGGAGAGCTCAAATTCTTTGTTTGCACCACCAGAGCCAGGTGGGAAAGTTATTATTCTCCCAAAGTTGAAATTATTAGTTATAGTCGCTTATTGTGTAGCTGCAAACTGCTTTATAATTGTCACTTTTGGTGAAGTGCTGACAATTGAATTTCAAAGTTACTAATGTACTGTATGTGTATGTGTATGTGTGTGTGTGTGTGTGTGGGTATGTGGGTGTATACACAACACATGAAAACCCAAATCAGGGCTCCAGCTGTCCCAGGTGCGTCTCCGCTGCTCATCCTCTGCCAAAATACACGGACATTTCACATAAGAGTCAGGATTGTGATATTAACATAAAACGATAATACTCAATGACTCTGCCCTCGTGTCACGTGAGCAGCGCCCAGGCCCTCCTCGGTGCTGCTGCCTGGTGTGCGGCTGTTCGATGTCTTGTGGGGGCAAAGCGGCGCGGTGGCCGACGAGATCTTGCAGTCCTCCTCGCTGCTCAGGGATCTGCGGTTCGGCAGGCTGACTGACAGCTGCTATGCCGCTTTTGTCCAGCAGGAGGCGCTGTATCTCCAGAGAGTGAGCGTTATGCTGCAGGTGAGACCAAATCTGTCTGTCTGTCTGAGTTTGAAGCTGTGGAGTGGGATTCCCCCACAGAGCTGCTAAGGATTGTGGGTAGTCATGCACGGGCATCATGAAAAATGTATTTTGTTTTGCTGTTCCAGGCCCTGATTAGCAACACAAAGGAATCGGGCAATATCAAAACACTGCTGGTGGACACGCAGAGACACTACAGCAAAGCCAACCAGGTGACACACACACACACACACACACACACACACACACTTGTGTTGACTGAGATAGATCCAGTTTCTACACATTTTTGAGTTTGCTTCCGTTGACATACCTTTGTCACACAAGCGTCAATCATCTCCCGATGGATCGATAAGTGCCAACTGATGCCCCCTGCAGAGCCTCCCGGATGCCCCGCCCCCTCGCTGGCTGGTCCTCTCCCTGCAGTTGTTCCGCTCCGTGGCGCTGGAGGAGCCGCTCTACTGGCTGGTGGCTCTGTCAGCCCGCGCTTGTCTACGCGCCTACCTGAAGAGGGAGCTGCAGCCAGCCCACGCCCCCGAGCAGGAGCCAGACACCAGACTCGACCTCCTGTCCAGCCCCCTGGAGAGCAGGTGAATTACCCACACCTCTTCGTCTGATTCCTCCCTCGCTCCCCCCACTACCTCGGGTCCTCATGTCCTTGTCTGCTCTCAGTCTGATGTGAGGTGTTTCTGTTCCCAGCCAGCAGCTCTTGTCCCGGACAGGCCCGACCTCGTGGTCCAACCCCCGGCCGCTTCAAGACTCCAGTCCTGAGTACCAGCCGACCCAAAATGGCGCCTCGTACCACAGCTGGAGCAGAGACGCAGAGGAGGAGACGGCGTGGGCGCACAGGTGGGACACCCAGCCCCACAGATGCTGGTGCAAATGGAAGAGATGTCAGTCAAAGGAGGGTTTCAGACTGTATCTTTGCACGTGTGTGTGCGCACGCATGTGTGTGTATGTCACAGGTACATTAAGACCATCGAGGAGCACCAGCAGCAAACTGACACTTTCAAAGCCATCAACATCTTCCAGGAGCACATGATCAACCAGAAGATGCTCTACAATACAGTGTAAGGGACACAGGACTCTCTCTCTGTCTCTTTGTCCCTTCTCTCTCGTCTCATTTCTCTCCTTTCTAAATTTCTACCGTGTCTGTGCGTGTCTCCAGGTCTTGTGACGCTGACGACGATGAAGAGGATCCCCAGCCGGATGAGGTGAGCGCCTGCTGTGCTCCCAGGGGGAGAAAATCCCCATTACTGATGTATTTCCCTCCATGATGGGATGATCTACTGACCTCTCCTCCTCCTCTTTTCTTCTTTTATTGCCCCCTCTCCTCCCTCTCTGGCCTCCCAGGACTCCCACGCTGCAGGATCGGCGGGGTCTGTTTGCATAGAGTGCAGCTTTCTGCCCTGAGATGGGCGCCCCCAAGCAGGAATGTGCCGTGCATATTCTTTCGTTTTGTAAATAGCATGATGTTTTTCACCCCAAATAAATGACTCACACACACACAAGTCCTCTCTGCAGGTGAGCAGATGTTCACCTCATCATTTCAATTCCCTTGGATGCCTCCTCGTCTTCATTCTCTCCTCCTCCACGGTGTGTCCCCTCCTCTCCCCATTTTTTCCCGCGCTCAGCACTCCTTTTTCTCCTCTATCCCTCTCCTCCCCCATCCCTTCTCCTCCTCTCAGTCCTTCTCGTCGTTCACGTCTCTTTTCCGACGTTCCTCCCATTCCATCGGGCCAAGACAGACATCTGTTGTCGCCCTCTACTGGCCAATCGTATGTACATCACCCTGTACGTCTCAGGAACAGTACGTGTGTATTGCTGCATACACTGCATGTGTACCTCGGTTACATACGCGTGGAAGTAACACCGTCATCAGTACCATACCATTAGTGTTGCAAGTACTTACTATAACCACTACTCACTAACACTAGATATCAGCACTGGCCACAGGAGTAACTCCTGCGCACTTCTCCTGTTGCTCTTGAGTACCGCGTAGTACCACTGTATTATTACCACTAGTGCGACTGTAGCACAACTGCGGTCATGCTTATCACTCCTATCACTGCACCTGCTGCTCTTCCTCCTCCTCCTCTTCCGCTTCTCTCACCTGTCCTGTCCATTAGTTTGATGGTGATACTATCACATCGCACAAATACACCGACCGTCCCCCTCCTCCTCCCTCCTCTTCTCCTCTCTCTCGTATTGTTTTCTTTACCTCTCTCTTTGTCTCTTTCTCTCTCTTCCTTTCTTCCTCTGTGTGTCTTCCTACATGCAGTAACTTGCACGCCTCCGTCCCTGCCCTTCACACCTTCTCTCCTCTTTCTGCGTCTCACTCTTTCCTCTCTCCTATGTTCTCAACCCCTAACTCCGTCCTCATCACCTCTTTCTCTCTCTCTCTCTCTCCCTCTCCCTCTTTCTCTCCCCTCCCTGTATTTCCTCAGATGCCCCCTCACGCTCACATCCCTCTTTCTATACCTGTATCTCTTTCTCTTCTCCCTTCTCATTGTCCTCCTCTCTCACCTTTACATATTCTCTCTCTCTCTCTCTCTCTCTCTCTCTCTCTCTCTCTCTCTCTCACACACACACACACACACACACACACACACACACACACACACACACACACGACCGGAGTCACACA
>OMPJ01038774.1:0-14124 GCA_900312935.1 Carapus acus | reverse complement strand
TCTGGGGGCCCTATAAGCGGTAACCTTGATGATGAAGGTGAAGGGGGTCGAAGGGGAGGGCAGTAGCGGCCCCGGGTCCGAGCGGCCCCGGTCCTGGCCCGGGACCCGGCCGGGACCTCTCAGGGGGGCGCCGCGTCTACGCGTCTTTACTCACGGAATCGCTGGCGTTTTTACGCAGCTGCTCCTCCGGCGGCTCCACCACCAGCTTCTCGAAGCACGCCGAGCCCAGAGAGGAGCTCTTCTGCTGGGTGGCGATGAGGCGGCTGAGCGGCAGCTTGGGGCTGTGCTGCTCCGTCAGCTCCGGCTTGCTCCCGGTGGCCCCGGCCGCCGCGCACAGGGGACGGACCCCGACCGCCCCGGAGCCCGAGTCCCCGGCCAGGGGGGTCTTGTCCGCGTCAAAGGGCGCCGGGGAGGAGCTGAGGTTGGGCTGCGAGGAGGAGAAGACGCGGTCCAGCTGTTTCTTTTTCCTCTTGAACATCCACAAGCCAGACTCCTTCTTGCCGCCCTCCGCGCCGCGGCGCTCGGAGCCCAGCTTGGGGCTGAGCCACGGCTTGGTTCGCTCCTGGAAATTCTTCCACATCCTGCGCTGGTAGGACAGAGACTCCTGTCCCCGGGCGCTGCTCTCCTCCTTGGCCGGTTTCTCCTCCACGGTGCCGGAGCAGCAGCCGCAGCGCCGGAGCACCGCGCCTATAGTGACCGGGGGGCGCGGACGGGCTGCGGCGGCTCGGCAGCACCGCCACCGAGCACCGGGGAGGACGGAGAGACGCTCGTTGCGGTGATGAGGAGGATGAGGAGGAGGGAGATGATGATGATGATGATGATAAGGAGGAAGAGGAGGAGGAGGATGCTGGTAGTAAGGATGATGGGGAGGCTGTCAAGATTCCAGCGATCCCGCGGAATTTCCCCCCATTTTCAGGTGAAGTTGGAGCAAAGCCTTGACTCGCCTATCCCACGGGAAATAAAATAAAGATATATATATTAATGAAAACCTCCGTGTGGCCTCTGCCCGCTCTGCTCTCCCCTGTGTGTGGGGAGTCTTTGCATCTCTCCTCTCTCTCTCTCTCTCTCTCTATCTCCCCACGGGCTTATTCAAAGTTGGCCACGAGTTGAAATATTCAAATGAAGCCTTTGGGTTGATGTGTGTGTGTGTGTGTCCGGTGGAGCGGGGGGTGGAGGGAAGGGGCTGCAACGCGCCCCCCTCTGGCCAACCGTGTCAGCGGACTGAGTAATACGGTGATTGCATAACGTAACTCCACGACGCTGCTGGGAATGTTCACTTGTGCATCCCTCTAATTTTATCTCTCCAGACCGCGGTGTGTGTGTGTGTGCGTGTGTGAAATTCATGAGAAATGCACACTTGATGCGAAGCAGATACATTATTAAAGGTTAGTTAGTGATGCACAACAGTAACACAACATATCACATTATTTTCCCTTCTATTCTACTCAGTCCTATCTATAATATGATATAATGTGATTTGATATAATGTGATGTTATATTATATTATATTATATTATATTATATATATATATATAATATATTATAAATTTATATATATAAATTATATTGTTATATCATATACAGTATATATATTAATTTAATGTTATATCATACTGCATTGCATTTAATTACATTATATGACATCATATCATGGCATTATTTTATGTTTTATTATGATGTGATGCAAGATATCTCTAGCATCGTGTCCTCCTCTCCCTCCTCCTCAGGATTTGTCTGGACGTTATCTCCCCGTCCCAGACGTCCACCTACAGTATGAGACATGCCTTTAATGCTACAGTATGTGTATCTCAGCTGGTCTGGTCCCTCCCTCTCTCTTGCCCGAGCTGGAGCTCCGCTGGGTTTCCGTTTAGGGATGTCGAGCCCACAAATGCACTGGGGAGGCGTGATGATGAGTCGACTCTGAGGCAGTGGCACACGGCAGCCATGACTCTCCAACACGGACCAAACGGGCTCCTTTAAAAGCCGACGATGCCTCGCATGTCAGAGCCCGGACCCTGCTGGCGTCAGTCGCGGCCTTCAGCGTTTGATGGAGGCCTTGACCGCCTGAGGGGACGCTGATGCCATATGCATGCATGCATGGTAAGCAGGTTCCATTTGCAGAGTCGGGAGTGTGTGTCCGTCCTCACAGGGGCGTGAAACCTGCTGCTGCTGTGCTGTGGGAACACACACACGGGTGACGGACAGAGGTTGCACCAACCCTTCACGGCGATAAATCTGCACAATGGCGCTTTGCTAATTCTTCGCCTCAAAATATTGAGAATCCTCTGAAAATGTATGTTAACATAAATTAAGAAAAATATTGTCTCACGTCACAAACATATTCAATGTGGAATACCTGGAATATGAATATATCAGAATTTTTCTTAATAAAGATTTTGAGGAATAACAACCCCTGGGCTCATTTTTGACCCCAAATGTGCATCCAAGGGTTCAGCATATGTGACCAGGTTTGACCCAATTTTCCATGTAGGTGATACTAGCATGTGTGTTGGCAATATGCTATATCCATCCCACAAGTCATTTTGAGCGCGCACACACACACACACACACACACACACACACACAGCGGCCCGTTGGTCACAACGTGGGTCGGCCGCCCGGCCAGGTCTTGGCAGGTTCTGCATGCTGAGATGTGCTCCACGACCTGGAGCGAGAAAGGGATCCTCCTCCTCTTCTTCTCTCAGATGCTCACGTCGGGGGCTCTGGTGTCACGGTGCATCTTAACGTGCTGAGCCGGCATGAATAATAAATACTGCATCTTCAGGGCCGCGTCCCCCGGCCCGGTCCTTCAGCCTTCGCCGGGGGACGCGGAGCTTTCTAAGAAATAGTGTCTCTTCTCAATAAAGCTGACGATGACTCACTGACTGATTCACAGTCATTCATTCTCATTTATTCTTTGTGATCTACAAGCTGAGGGCGAATGGAGGGCAAAGGCAGAAAGTACCTATCCAACAGCTGGAGAAAGAGCTGGCGCATTCCCCCTGAACGAGCGCAGTTGAGTTTTATAAAGATTTGCGTCAAGAGCTGTTGGTGTCCTTGGATGGCGGGTAGCAGGAGATAAATCATGACAAATGCACATCGAGAAACTGTGCGGCGCCTCTGGAGAAATGTGGATTATTCACGGCTGCAAAAGAGGATTTTACTATGCCGTGGAACTTGAGTTGTGTTTTATGCAAAGCTTTGTGGGAGAAATCAAATCCAATTCAAATATTTCTTGTCGACTTATTTGATCAGCTGATGACCTTCTGGCCACCCCAGCTGGTCCTGAGAGGGAAAAGCTAACTCTGCTCTGCCAGGGCAAACATGAATGTATCAACTCCACGTACGAGGATAAAGATTAGGTTGGCCGCTCCGCTTCAGTCTCAGATTACAGCGTTGGCGCTCCGACAGGCCACGCCCACCTCAACCTGACCACAGTTACCAGGAGACAAACAAAAACAAATGAGTAAAAGTGTCGGTCGACGTTAAAACAAAACAGACGGGTGAGTATTCGGAGCAGAAAATAAGAGGGGAAACCGTTCCTGAAAAGGTTTTTAGGCTTCCAAAATGTATGATTGATGTGATTTTCAGAGCCTGGAGGGAATCCTGCCGCGACATCTGAACATATTTCATCAGATTTCAGTCTGACTGCTATTCATCTTTTCAGAGAGGTCCTCGCCATGTCTCAGGGGGCCAAGCTCGAGCCATATCAGAAGCACCGCAGGTAGTCGGCTCCTCCACTTATTCTGTTTCATACAAAAACACTGACTCAAGCTGGTTTTGCCGTCGCCGTCGTCGTGGAAATGAAGCCGCAAATTGGCAAATCTCACTGTGAGCCTGCGGTGAATAACAGTGATCTAATTAGGCTTTGATTAGCAATAGCATCAGAGCCCTCCACTTCAGAGGGACATGACAGCCACCAGATTACTGGGCTGCAGCTCAAACCCGAGGATGTCACATGTCAGTGCTGGTGAACAATACGCCATTATGTAGGTTACTCGGTGCTGCACGGATATTTTAGCAGACGATGTGGTGATCAAACTGACATACAAAGAACCAAAGCTGTTGTTGTTGTTGTTGTCTGAGGCCGGAGGCCCTGGACGGCGGTCAGGATCGGACGCTGGCGGTGCTGATGGAACAGGCCTTCCGGATCAAGGAGGACGTGGCGGCCTGCGCGAGGACGTCCCAGGGCTCCGTCCAGGCCGAGGCTCTGTCCCGCCGGCTGCTGGAGAACCACGTCGGCATCATCACGCGCATCGTCCAGCAGCTCGGCCTGGACATCCAGGTACGGAAGCCTGACCAGCACGGGCAGCGGCCAGCAGGGGGTATTACTGTGTGAGAGTTTGACCCATATATTTGAGGGGTGGGATTGGGGTTGAACATGGGGGTCGTCCAGTGAGACACCTGGGGGACAGCTTGGGGTTTTGTTTCGCTCAAGAGCAATGCAGAATCAGAGGAAGGGCAATGAAGTAGCAAGTCCTGTACTCAGTTATGTACCATGGTGCAGTAATGCGACACACTTGTACGTACTCTTGTTCTTGTAACGGTTCTGCCCCTCTTTCTCTTCGACGTCTATGTTTGTCCGGATGCTGTTTATTTCCAAGTGTAACTCTTGTTTTCAGTGAACGTGTGCTGATTTTCGACACGTGCACACACACAAACACGAGCACATTTGTGGCAGATTGTGTTTGACTCGACAAAAACAGCCACAACGCTCATCATCACGCGCGCAGACAGAAACATCGCCGGGCTGTCCGGCGGCAAAATTGAAGGAGTCGCGCACAGCAAGTCCTGCCCTCTAAACTTTGATTGCCTCTTTGTGGGGAGTGTTTATTATCTCTGGCGGTCTACAGAGGGAGGTTGCTGCCACCTTATTCACCTCCAGGACAGACCCCGAACACAAGAAACATCTCTTTCATTACACGGCTCGCTCACCACGGACCGCTGTGCAACTCCTATTTACTGCGATGCAACTTTTTGTAATGTGGAGGCCTTTTTGTGTTTGCATGGGAGCAGACGCTCGGGAGCCAGATCACTCAGCGAGACGCCGTGACCTCTGGGACCTCGTTTGCCGTGCAAAGCCTGGACCAGAAGAACGCGGCGGTGGTGGCGGACCTGAGAGGAAGAGTAACCAGGTACGGCCAGGCCGCAGGCAAATCACGCCGGGTGTGGCCGCCATCACACGCAGGTGCAGCTTCTCTCTCTGTCTCACGCTGTTCCCCATTGTCCGTCCCTCGTATGTCCCCAAGCATTGTCAAAATGGACACGCACAGTCGCTAACACTAATTCAGGTCAATGTGTTTCCAAACGGTCTGAGTTTTTGATGCTAATTAGCCGCTGCAGGGTTTCGTGGTAGAGAGACTGAGCTCATGTTTGGTTCTCGATGGCAGTAAAACACTTCCAACGACTGTCCGAGGAAATCGATGTCTTATGCCTCCCGGGCACAGAGGCGCTGTAAGTGTCCGGACGGGGTAATAAACTGCTGGACGCTGGTGGCTGCGTCAGGGAGGATCGGCGTTCAGGAGTGAGATGAGCTGCTAAGGCAACGGGGAGAAGATTAATGGTGCCGCAGGGGGAACTTTTAATGGCCGCCTTGTTCCAGTCAGGAATAATCATAGCGGACGGGGCTCTGGCTCCCTTGTGTACCTTTGAGAAGTCACTGACGGGAGAAAACTGAAATGTCACAGAGGATCACTCAGCAACCAGCCGGGGTCTCTGGACGGCCACGGTTTGCTGGTGTACACACACATCGGTCTTGATAAAGAGAGAGAGGGAGACAGAGAGAGAGAAGGTCGATAGAAATGGCGTGAGCGTTTGACTGATGGGGGTCGTTTCCTTCTGTCTCGCGTGGGAATCGCTGGTTTGCCAGTAAATGTCAAGCTTTTTGATTGAGATGATAAATTTAGAGTTGATCTGAATAACAGTGGTGATAAAAAAACGCTGTAATACATCTCCTCCACCACAAATGTCATCGATCGTGACTGCCCGAACCGTTATTCTCCAATAGAACGTGCTCCAAGTCATGTATTTACATGCAAGAGCCTCCATGTGTCCTTCACCCTCCTGCTCACGTCCTCCTCTCGCTCCCCTACTGTTGTTTTCCCCTCGCCCACCATCTCGTATCACCTCAGGTGTGACGTCAGCATCTCCAAGCTGAGCGCCGACGTGAGCGCCGGCGGGCGGCGGGTCGTCAGGCTGCAGCAGGAGGTGACGGAGCTCAGAGCGGCTCTGGAGGAGCAGCTGAAAGAGCTGCAGGTCAAGGTGAGACACAGCAGGTCCTCAGTGTGGTCCAAGGGTACCTGGCAGACGAGGAATGAGCCAGAATTGATTAGAATTGCTTGCTAGCTAGCGAATCTCTTCGGGTAAGCTAAGTTGCAACCTAGCACTGAGGTTTTTATGATAATTAAACAATCCCTCCATAAGTGAGACAAAGCATTTCTCTGCATGCACTACAGAAAGAGAGAGACCAGTGTTTTTCTGGTGATAAGGGGGAGAATTCAGGCCCATTATTCATCATATGTCAACCGTTCCATTGCCTCATTCTCCCTCATGGTCACAGTAAAAACACACATAAGACTCTCAGGTTATCACATGTGCCACATGTTTAAATTCGACCCCACACTTAATCTGTGGCCTGCGGCTCCTGTCAGGGACACACACAAACACACACACGCGTGCGCAGCCTGCAGCTGCCTGCAGTGAGTTACGTCAGCGGCACGTGGTGGTAAATCAGCGTGGTGGCAGCACATTAGCTTTGGAGCGGCGCTGCAGCGTTTGCCATAAAGATAATTGAAAACCCAGAGAAAGCCCCAGCCAGGCACTGCGGCGAGACCCGGCCCTCCACGCAACAGCCTCCGCGTCAGCACAAAAGCAAAAAGGTCAGACTTTGGCCACGCGGCGGGGCAGCGTAGCGTGTTGCGTGTAGCGTTTGCACATGTTTCCCTCTCCCAGATCCATCATGACATCTGCAGACTGGAGGCAGCGGCGGCGGAGAGCGGTGGAGCCCTGAAGGACTCGCAGCGTGACCTGCGTGACAGAGTTGAGCAGCTGGAGACAAAGTGAGCACTGAGCCTCGCGGGCTTCCGTAAAATGACCAGACACCAAGTCACTGCAGTCGCTGTGTCAAGTCCTCTGAGTTTACAGCGAGTCACCCTGACAAGGTGATGGATTACAAACGGAACATTCACGGAGGAACATTTCCCCTTCTCGTTGTAATGAATAGCTGATGGGTTCGTTTTTCTTTTTTTCTGGTTTAAGGTTGATGACATCGAGCCACTAACTGTATTCTTCACAACTTTGGGCGACCACACTAAATGCTCTGTTCTCCTTCTCTGGCTCCTCTAAATAAATAAAGCCAAGAGAGTTATGAAATTAGCATCAAAGCACCATCTGGACTTTCTTACCAGTTCATGCAGCATGATCACAGTGTTTTTCACACACAGTTTTGAGGCGGACATTGTTCTTTGCTGATTAAAACATCATGTCAGATGAATTCCCTCCTCCACAGCTTTTAAATTACACAACAAGTGCACGTCAGATTTGTGAATTCACAAACACTAATTTGGGGATTTGAGTTCATCGTTTTTGGCTGAGTAACTTTGTGGTGTTATCGGTCGCACCCGCTGCTGAGTCAGAGAGCTCTGCTCCTCAGAGCTGCAGTGTGTATACGCGCGCGCGCGTGTGGGCTTGTGTGTGTGATGGGCGATGTCGAGAACGTCTCTTTTCTAATTACTGAGAGCTGCTGGATGGCAGATTTTAAGCTGACGTGATGTTCGTGCTGCTTTCGAGTGAGTGTTTGATGGGAAATGTTCTGGAGAGTAAAAGTTTCTGCGGGCATGTTGACGTCACCATAATTTTTTTAAGGAGGCGGTGGAGAAATTTCTGTCCCAAATCCATCTGTCTTATTCACACACGTCCCCTTCTACCATCCCGAGGACAGATATATCCATATGTGAGCTCACATGCTGACCAGTCACGTCCAGTTTGACTGTTGAATGCCTCTTTCCAGGATGTCAGCTGGCCTGAGAGCCGCTGAGGAGCAGAGAGACGCGCTGAGGAGGTGGACAGAGGAGCATCTCCACAGCTCCACACGGACCCAAGCGGAGGAGAGCGAGAAGCTCCGCTCGCTACTGCAGGAAGCCGCGGTACAGCCGCACCGCCTCAGTCTCAGCCGCTGTTTCCTCTGCCTGCACAAACACACACGCGTGTGTCTGCTGTCGTGTCGTCCAGCTTGAGGCAGAATCCCGATTATCTCAGCGTCTCGGGTCCCTGGAGGGCCGCGTGGAGAGATGGGAGGCCCGGCGCGGAAACACCGAGAAAGGCCAGGCGGAGCAGCTGAGACGCTACGAGACCAAGGCCGGCAAACGGATCAGCTCGCTGCAGAGCAGCTTTCAGCAGGAGCTGCAGCTGCTCAAACAGGAGTACCACAAAGGTTGGTGTCGCACAAAGGTTGTTGTCTGCACAGATGTCACACAGGAGAAATTCAGCATGTACATGGAGCCTGTTGGGCTGAGGCTGCAAAGTAATGAGATTTTTGTCGGAGCAGTTTGTGAGGCAGAAGCAGAAGTCATTACAAATTAAATCCACCGGCTCAGCTCCAATTGGGACCTTGGTTATATCTCTGCCCAAGCTGAACTCTTGGCGCTTCGGACAGGACGCTTAACTCGAAGATGAGAGCCTTGATTACGGGCAGATGGAGCACAAGACAGAGTACTGCTCCTCTCCTCCCCTCTCCTCTCGTCTCTTTTCCTCTCCCCTCCTCTCTCCCCCTCTCTTCTTCTCTTCTCTCCTCTCCTCTCTTTTCCTCTCCTCTCCTTTCTTCTCCCCTCCTCTCTTTTTCTCTTCTCTCCTCTCCACTCCTCTGCATCATGCCATCGTGCGGTGCCAGTGGCAGGCTTGGCTTCCCCCTCGGGCTCCTTGGCAGCGTTCCCCGGGGCCCGTCTGCCTGTTTAAGTGTAACGGGCAGGGAGAGAAGCAGTCCTCCGTAAATAAGAGTGCGGCTGATACGCTGCGTGCAGCAGATCCGTTGGAGCTCGGCTCTATTTTCAGCGCTGAGGATGAGATAAAGGAGGAGAGAGAGGAGCTGGAACGAGAGAAGGAATGCCATCCATAATTGATGAGGGTTGTAAATATTCCAGGCAGACATGCAGACAGATTAAATAGCCGCTCATTGAACGTGGAAGTTTATCCCGCAGTTTCTATTACGTCCTGGAATAAACTGGTAAATATTCCCTTCAAACGTCAGGACGTCTCAGAGGCAACAAGCAGAATCTCTGAGAAGCCTTTGAAAGAAAGGGAGAGGGAAGGGAGGAGAGGGAGCTGACTGACTCCTCCCCTTTTCCTCTGCTCAGGGTTCACAGCTGTGCACGACGCCATCGAGTCCCTCAAACAGATCATTGACATCAAATCCCGGCTGGACAAGAAGGCACAGCGCGGCTCTGCTGCCAGGTAGCACAGCTCAGCCACAACCTGTGCTGAGAGACTTCTCACGCCTTCCCTGGTGCTGACAGCTCTCGCATGGAATACAGATCTCATTTCACTCAGGCGCCTACTGACGCTCCTCTGACAGGACGAGAAGATCTCCTCACAATTGTATGAAGACTGAAGAATACTAACATGAACCTGCAAAGATGATGCTATTGTAAAAGAATCCTTCAGAGATCTGTGATCAGAGCAGCTTTTCATCATGACAAGCAGACTCTTGATTGGAAATACTGCATCCATTGTAATCGAGATCTGATTTGTAATAAATCACAGAGGAAATTATTAGCTCTTGCTCTATGCTAAGAGTAAATAAAGATAAAAAGAGACATAAAGAAAAAGGAATGTTGTCAGAAATAGCACAATAAATACATGTACAGTACATCATTGCCAGAATACATGGACAACATAAGCAAAATAGAATAGAATAGAATAGAATAGAATAGAATAGAATAGAATAGAATGCCTTTATTGTCATTGTGCAGCATAACAAAAAATTATGCCGCAACAAAATTATGATGCCGCTCCAGTTCAGCTATGTGCAGTTTAAACACAATTATGGCGAGACGATGAAAAGAAAGACTGGCTCATTTATAGATTGTGATTATTACAATTCACTTAAATTCAAAAGATTGAGTTATGAACAAATACTGTAATGATTTTACTTAAATTGAGGCCATAAGACCTGATTATATTTCCTGAAATGTAATTCCAGTAACATTTACAAAACACTGGAAATTTCAATAGGTGTATAATTTCATTACTTGGATTTATGCACAAACGGGTAAGTCGACTTCATTGTAACTCATTTGACATTTGAATTGCAGAGAGAAAAGAAAGTTAGAGACATTAACCTCTCCCGGACAAAACAGACATGGCCCGTACGGGGATCGAACCCGCGACCTTGGCGTTATTAGCACCACGCTCTAACCAACTGAGCTAACCGGCCATGTCAAAACCGCCAGAATTCTAAGTATATGTACATCGGACCTTGCTGAGAGAGGCAGGTGTTGATATCGATTTAGTGTAATTATGTAGATATTTCAAACCAAGAACAAAATTTATGATCTGTTGAGACTCTCTTTGATGAACACGAGGACATGCTGTTCCCTGTGTCTTTCACACAAGCACTCATGTCCGTCCAAGTGTTCTTTCACTTTCATGGGCTATTTGTCTCCAGCCCAGTGAGGCCGGCTCAAATATTGATGAAACGTCATCTGAGCCAGCTGCTCGTCTACGCTGATAAAGTCTCCCTCTCAACATGTTATGAAAGGGAAATGTGACCAATAAATGGGCACAGAAACAATATTGCTCCTGTGTCTCACCTTGTCAGTGCCAAACTGCAAACATGAAGTGGTTCATAACGATATCAAGAGAATAAAAATGGCCATCTGTCACCAGGCAGCATCCACTGTGCTGCATCACAAAAGCAGCCTTTGTGTCTGTTTGCCTTTCCACCAGGCCTTGGCTCCCCTGCCAGACCTCTCCCCATCTTTCATTCCTCCTTCTCTCTGCTGTGTGTGCGTGTGTGTGTGCATGTGTGTGAAGGCCGCCTGCAACAATGCTGCATCAGAGTCTGTCGACAGTTTACAATGCTACTAATCCTCCTCTCAAATCACAATGCCGCCTCCATTCACCTCATAACCCGCAATGTTTACACTCTCATCTTACCACGACATTGTTTATCTTCTCTCCTTACAGACAGTGCAGGGGACAGCAACTGCTGTCAGGTACAATTTTTATTAAGAACTCTGTAATCTGATGCACTTTCATCCCAAAATTGCTGAGTTCAGATTTCAGAATGCAGTGAAAACGATAAAACTGTGTGTTTGACGTGATGTTAAGGACCATAATTCAGTATTCTACTTACTTAAGTTTATGTGTTTGCTGATCGATGATGCTCTGATAGAAATATACTGCTCCATTCCATAATGAATTAGGGGAGTAAATCAGTTTGTCCGACACCTAATTAGGGGGAGTCTCGCTGCACGTTGCTTCCCCCTGCTGGTAGCCTTCGGTAGTGAGTTGTGGGCGTGTGCGTGTGTTCGCCCGCGGAGCCGAAACTTCACCCCCTTGTGCCCTCTCTGCCTCTGTACACTCCTCCTTTACTATCTCCTCCTACTCCACTGACATTGATTATCACCATCATCATCACAATTATGACCGAGATCAAAAACATTTCCTTCAACGTCCATGACATGGGAAGTACGATCATGCCAAATGCGGAGGGTTTTACTTCTGGGGGCAGCGTGGGTGGGCTGGGCCTAAAACAGTTTCCAGTAAGGGCATCGTGACTGGGCGGGGCTTACTTGCGAGGGCCGCCCCGCTATGCAAACCAAGCAGACCGGTCGTCTGCCACGTCACTGAGCCGAGACCAGCGCTGTGCTGCGCTGAGCTGAGCTAACGGCTAGTGGGCGCGTAGCAGCGGTGTGTCAACAAACGGCGGAACGTGTGAAATAGGACGATTCGGACCTTTCAGTGAGTAGAAACACATTTCCACTGGGGGATGCACTGATACGAGCACAGACACGGAGCTGGTCGACAACTGGAAAACATTATGATCACAGATTTTGGGGAAGTTTAGCTGCGTAACGTGAAACTGTGAGTAGCTAACGGCGGCTAACCCGGTTCGTGTTTCCCAGGCAGCCAAGAACATTTTGTCTCTGGACACCGTCATTTGAAAACAGCGCTCAATTTTAATCAAATGTCGCTTTTATGAAATTTTGAATATCAAATGAGAGGTCTGGTGACTCTAACATTTTATTCCACCCCCCCATAGGCCACAGTTGTAAGTCAGGAAAATGGGATGGAGCCCTGGAACCTGCATACAGCCGCTCCTGCCTGTGAATTTTGTGTTAAAGCTATAGATTAAAAATTCAAACCGCATACAGTCCATATCATGGGAAGGTAAGGCTGCGTTCAATCTTTTATCCACTGAGGTCAGATATGGGATTAATTTGTTTATCATCCTCTCCTCTTTGTCCTCCCCTCTGCCAGGCTCAGCTTCTCCTGCCTTTTCCCAGCCTCTTGGCACTTCAGCCTGTCCCCCCAGGTCCCTCCTCGCGTCCTGGTGCCCTCTGTCCGACAGCTCCTCTTCATCAGCCTGGTGGTCTGCCTGGCGGGGCTGGTCTACGTTCTGATGGCCACGGGGAAAGGCCACACCAGCTGGATCAGAAAGGAAAACCACTTCCATCGGTGAAGTAACATCTCATCCTCCACTGTTAACCTTTTATCAAGACTTTCTGATTTGAGACTGTTGTAAATAATCCAAATTCCCTCCCCAGACACTTGGCCAGGGTGACTGACGTGGATGCGACGGATACCAGCAACCCCACCCTGAACTACGGCCTAGTGGTGGACTGTGGCAGCAGCGGGTCCAGGGTGTTTGTTTACTGCTGGCCCCGACACAACGGGAACCCTCACGAGCTGCTGGACATCCGGCAGATGAGAGATCAGCACCGTAAGCCGGTGGTTATGAAGATTAAACCAGGTGAGGGGGAAAGAAAGACTTGCAGCACAGCAGTTATCAGTGGAGGTGCACTGATGAGGACACACTGGTTGCGCTCGCTCTGGATGTTCCAGGATAGTACAGTTTGGAATTTTCTCGGTAGTCACAGTGTGTAATTTTGCTTCCAGGTATCTCTGAATTGGCCAGAACCCCAGAGAAAGCCAGCGATTACATCTACCCGCTGCTGAGCTTTGCAGCCCAACACATTCCTAAGAACAAGCACCAGGAAACACCTCTGTACATTCTCTGCACGGCCGGAATGAGGATCCTCCCCGAACGGTATGAGCGCATCTACTCCGGAGTCGTTCTACAACAAAGCCTCCAGAAATTTCAAAGCCAGGATGACGTGTTTGTGTGAAACCCCAGTCAGCAGGAGGCGCTCCTGGAGGATCTACGCACAGACATCCCAGTGAACTTCAACTTCCTCTTCTCTGACTCCCACGTGGAGGTCATCTCGGGGAAACAAGAAGGTACGGTGGGATAAGAAGGGTGAGGCGCAGCGCCTACTCCATTTGGAGGTGGGGAACTACAACAGAGCTCAGATTTATCCTAATGACATGAATTTCAAAGGAAATGATAAGAACTGAGTCAAATGCAGAGACTCACACACATTATGATGCATAGTAGGGATGTCCGATATTGGCTTTTTTGCCGATATCCGATATGCTGATATTGTCCAACTCTCAATTTACCGATGCCGATATCAGCCGATAACGATATGTGCGCCGGTAAAGAGCGCATAGGCACTGTTTTGGTGTAAGGCACGCATTATTTTATTTTTATCAGTTTTTATGTTATCGGTTTTAAAGCAAAAAAAAATCTAGAGATGTCCATGTATTATCGGCCCGATATTAGCATAAAAATGTAATATCGGTATCAGATTTTTTTGCTTTAAAACTGATAAAATAAAAACTGATAAAAATACAATAATGCTTGCGTTACACTGAGATAGTGCCTATACGCTCCTGAAGCGTTTACCGGCGCAAATATCGGTATCGGCTGTTATCGGTATCGGTAAATTGAGAGTTGGACAATATCGGCATATCGGATATCGGCAAAAAAGCCAATATCGGACATCCCTATTAATTACCAAAGCCACACTCCATCACTCATTCATTGCTGGGCTAGTTCCAAAT
>OMPJ01038773.1:7500-12198 GCA_900312935.1 Carapus acus | reverse complement strand
TAAAATTCAAGCCGCTCCCCATCTCAACGGCACACACCCTCATACACACACACACACACACACACACACAGAGTGCACGCACACAGCAAGCATGCCAAATGCCATCACCATGGCGATAACCCTTTCCCTGAATTGAGTGGCGGGTGGAATGCTCCCAGGGTTACAGTGCCAACAACAGGAAACACGGTTCACATTGCTACTCTATTCTTCATTCCCAGTCGCACTTCCTTTCAAAAAAATACACACACACACACAGACAAACACACAAATCTGCTGTAGGGAATCGCACTCAGCACTGAACCGAGAGAGTTCAAGAGCTGCTTCCGTGACAGACTAGTGGCTCGCTGTGGTCTTACCACACGTCCATGCCAGGGGCCCGCGACAGGGGCATGGGCAACACACACACGGCTGCCGGTTCGATGCCCGTGTCGACCCGCGTCGCCCCGAACGGCAACCGTCACCCTGGCAAAATTCCCTTTTAAGGCCATTGTTCTCATCTTGCGACGCTGTGGCAGCGCCTGCAAGGGGAGAAGATCCATCCCAGGATGGTGCTCAACAAAATGGCTTACATTATGTCACTTTAGCGACTATTTCTGGAGGGTAGCCGACCCAAAATCGCCGCATACATCACCCCCAGCCTGGGAGGAAACAGGGGCTGTCAACAAGCAATGTTTAATAACAGCAAACGCCAGAGCATCACAAACAGGCCTGCCACCCTATATTTACACACACTCAGCTATTAGAGGCCGTGTCGCGTTTCGCTGGCATATGGAACCAGCAAAGATAATCCCCCATCAACAGCGCTCAGCTTCATCCGCGAGCTGCTGTGACAGAGCAGGAGCCCAGTGACTTAACACGAGGACCACTCCCCTCCTGGCAACACTCTCGCGCTGGAGACAAATGTAAATACAGACGAGGATGCAGCGAGACGAAAATGTCAACAGAATCTGGGACTGTGATTGTTACTTAACATTTCAAGTAACATTTGAGGGGAGCTGGGGAAAAAACGTGCTCAGAGTGATGGAATGTTAAGTAAATGTCCAGTGAAATTAGAGATGTCCGATAATATCGGGCCACCGATATTTTCGGCCCGATATTAGCATAAAAATGTTATATCGGTATCGGATTTTTTTTCTTTAAAACCGATAATAATAAAATAATGCGTGCGTTACATCGAAATAGTGCCTATGCGCTCCTGAGGCGTTTACCGGCGCACATATCGGTATCGACTGATATCGGTATCGGTAAATTGAGAGTTGGACAATATCGGCATATCGGATATCGGCAAAAAAGCCAATATCGGACATCCCTAGGTGAAATACTTGTGTTGACTTATACTTACACAAAAAAATAACATGCCTATGGTGTCACACAGCAAAGTCAGACAAACAGAGATGTGAGACCTGCTTTTCTCTCTACTGATTTAATATTCGAAAATAAATCTTGATCATAAAATCCCAAACTTAGTCGTGAACGTGTCTGTGTATCTGTCACGCAACTGTGCTCACACATCAACGGTCTCCGCTGCTGTGATGTGGGTCATTAAATATAGTGTGCTCCACCGATCATCCTCTAGATGGCGCCAAACAACCTCTTCCAAGCAAGCTCTGGAGGTCGGCGGTGAGGGGCGACGGAGGTCGGCCTGAGCCCACCAGTGATGAGGCCTGACCGACGCTAGGTGGTGGCAGTTCGCCGCCCAGCTCGGGCTCCGGCCTGAAAGCTCCCACCACCACCAAAGAGTGGGAGGCCAGAAATCAGCTGGAATATGGGACGCCAAACATTCTGGGTGTACCCCAAACTCCCACAGGCAGCGTGGAAAATTCCCCTCAGATATCTGAGCGCTGAGGTGAGTAACAGAGGAGGGTGGAGGAGAAGAGGAGGACGGGAGGCACAGGGGAGTGGGAATAAAGGAGTGTATACTGTATCTGTGTGTGTGTACTTGTGTGTGCATGTGTGTACATATGTGTACATGTGTGCACTACATCATGATGTTCCAAAACATCGTAGCTCATGCAACCATCTCTGACACATCTTTCATGGAAACTAAAGCAAGACAGCTGACGTGGACACACGCAAGCAGACTCACACACAGACTCACACACACACGTACACAATGGCCTCTGTTCTGAAATAAACCTCAAAAAAAGGCCCCAGAATTCATTTGATCTCATCCAAAGCTGAAAATCTGTGGGGGCTGTCGGTATCGGCCAATCGGGTTGCAGGGACGGAATGATGGGATAGGAGGGGAGTCCCACCACCTTCAGCTTCTAAACATGTTGTGGCAGTTTCCATGGCGATGGTGAGGGAGGCCTTGATCTGCCATACCACCCAGAGAGTCAAAAACAATAATGTCCTGGGATGACAATGCCTCCTCAGTTTAAGGTGTCTCATTCTTATATGTGCAGGCGTGTGTGTGTGAGAAAGAGAGAGAGAGAGAGAGAGAGAGAGAGAGAGAGAGAGAGAGGACGAGGGGGGGAACCCAGGACGTGACTCATTCACACACACACGTACGCACACATACACACACTCTCACCTAACCCCATATTCAACCCTCCTGAATTACCGCCACTAAAGCTGTCATTAGAGGGTGTGTGGCACAACATAAAGGAGCGTGGCCCTCTGCAGCGGCGAGCCTCTGCTTGGAGTAACAGCTGTGTCAATACGGGGAAGCAGACATAATGTCCCACCCCATGCCAGCCATAAGTCACTGAACAATTATTATCTTTTATGCCTGTTTTGCCTGGTTGGCTAACAGAGTAAATCGCGGCTAGCTGTGAAAACGACAGGTATCAATCACCGCTTTGTTTACCTCCTGCCTTACGAGCTCGCGCCTTTGCGAAAATAACTCATATTTTCGCGTTTGGGATTCCTGGGCGACGGCCCCGCCCCCTCTGCCGCGCTAGCAAAGGTGTCAGGTTCGCCACCGCCGCCGCCACCGCCCGCGATTCTCCCGGCCGCCTGCGTGATTTACGCGCCCGCCGTCCCCGCAGGAGCCATCGGCGGCTTTTGTGATTGTAGTGATGAAGTGGTAAAAGTGAGAGGCGTTAAACAAAGCGGGGACTCAGGCAGTCGTAAAAGGCATCCGACGCCTCGGGTGAGCGACGGCGGCGCGCGATGCGATGCTAGATCTGCCCATCATGACCCAGATTCAGCCAAATCTTTGCGTTGCACCCATCAATATCACGCCACGTCGGCCATTTTCCCCTGATGGATCGATACCTGATTCTCTACATATCAGCTCCGAAGCCGGAGTGGGAATCCCTCCTCGCTCCTCCATTTTTTTTCCTTCCCTCACTGATATACAAATGTAACATGCTCGTCCACGCGACGCTGTTGGAGAAAAAACGGCGACATCGATCAGGCTGCAACACTCAAATCCGGAGCTTTCTCATGCTTAGACGGCCTAATTGAGGTCATTTCCGTCTTCTGCGTGCGCCTCAGAGAGAGAAGAGACGGAATATTTTATGGAAATGCGTCCTCGTCCCCGAGCAGGTTGGATTAGCGCGCCAGGCCCTCAAGCTAGTTGGCGCGATCTTGATGAATGTAAATATTGGACGGAGACGTTGACATCCTCCAGCTTTTTGACTCGCTGTAATTTTGAGCCGTGCAGTTGGAGGCGGGGTCGCCGCAGCTTTCGGCTAATTGTCCAAGGACCGGCGTCCCGGCTTGGACTTTGGGGGGGACGGGCTCGTCCCGCCTAATTCCAGATGAAGGCCCCGGCGTCCTTGACAGGTTGGGGTTTGCTCCGACCACATAATTGCCGCGTTGGGCGGCCTGCTGCTGACGGCGTGTCGCCGGCCTCAACGTCGTCTCCGTGGGTGTGGAACGCCAATTACCGTGACGCAAGTGCTCGGCAAACGCGTAAAACCAGATCTTAAGACGCCAAAACCGCCGTCAAGAGAGGAGAGGCCGCGGGTACAATTATTCTGCCTTTGATCGCGTCGTACGAGTCTCATGACTGAGAACGCCGTAACTCATCCTGTCACGGCAAACCTGACGAGCCGCTCAGCTAATCTACAAATCAGCCCCAAAGAAGGAACACAAACGCTGCGAATGTCCGGGGAAGTTGAAATATGGAAAAATGGAAATATGGAAATTCGGAAACCCCTTTGCTCAGTGTGGTGGCAGCTTGCATGTGTTTCGCAGCCTCACATCTGACATTCACTAAATGGCAACAGAATTAGCACTGAAGTCACCACAACGCTGACAAAAATTACTGTTACATACAGTAATACCTTGACACACAAGTTTAATTTGTTCCGTGACCAAGCTCATTAGTCAATCTGCTTGTATCTCAAACTATTTTACCATTAGATGCACACGTGGGTTCAAAAATGACCCCACGTGTTGTTATTCTTCAAAATCTTTACAAAGAAAAATTGTTATATATTCATATTCCATGTATTTCTCATGAAACATCTTTGTGACATAGCGCAATATTTTCCTTTATTCATGTTTTTATTCATTTTGAGAAAATTCCCAAAATTTTCCGAATTTTAATTGGGGTAAAAAATGACTCTACTCATGAAAGAGTGTAGGTATTGGTAAGTTGTACATCAAAGGGGTAAAATTCAAAATAAATACAATAATTTTACTCAGTTGCAGCCATTTTTTGCCAGAATAATGGGGTTTGGTCCTAATAATGGGATTGATGTATATTTTAGGTTTTCTGGATTCTCTAGAAGTGGCGATACAATG
>OMPJ01038773.1:0-2500 GCA_900312935.1 Carapus acus | reverse complement strand
TGTAATTTTACAAATCCTAAAATTCGAGGTAATTTATGCCGGAACATTCCTGTTCATTGGACAGTTTAATGAGTCATTTCTGAGCGAACTCATCAGTCACTGTGCGAGCGCCAAAGCTAATGTATTAAATTTATTTCACAGCCTGAAATATCATAAATAAAGTGATTTAATTGCGTATATTAGAAATACACTAGTTCCTGGTTGTTGAGGTTTATATATTTTAAAATGGCAGTAAAAATGGATTGAATAAGGAAATGTATGGCTCAACTAAGACCGTTATAAAGATTAGCAATAAATAAACTACATTGAAAATACAAAATTAATCAAAACGTTAGACAAAAATAACTTTACAGGCTGTAGAGTTTGGCCACACACACACTTTTACTGTGTTGTGTTTGATATTAATTTACTTCAATCTGTCTCGAGGGCTCAACTTAAGTGTGTGAGTGTGTGTGTGCGAGAGAGTGTGTGTGTTTGCACGATTACCATCCCAGGCACAGACCATCCCAGGCACAGACTGCATCTCCACACACACACACACACACACACACACACACTGCTCCTGTTCCACCAGCTGAGTGAAACACGACTCCACGCCGCCCAGACTCGACTCTCCCGTGGTCACATGATCACGGCGCTTCCTGCGGCCATATTTATACATTTATGCGCCCTAACCGGCTCCTCTTTCATCTAAACCCCGAGCAGCGGGCGAGAGCGCCATTTACAGGCCGCCACGCTGGGACGGGACTCCGAGCCGAGGACTCGTTAATAGCACGCGTGCACACACACATTCGTGTACACACACGCTTACAGTCACACACACTACCAGTCCTCCACAGGCAAGGTGGAGTTTTAAGGCCTCCTTTTGAATGTTTTGCGTCCAGTTGTCATGTGGTCGCAGAGCGGCGCTGCTTCTTGTCGTATAATTACAGTTTCCGAGAAATTACACAGTCATTTTGTAGGAAAACATGTCGGCAGCTTATTGTAAAACAAAGCCGACAGGGAGGAGGAATCGCGCCGCCATTGGCTGCAAAACACAGATAACTTCCAACACAAAGGTACAAAAATACGCCACTGTGATTGGAAAGAATGCGGGTAAAAGTGCAGTGTAGATAATCTGAAGTTTGGCGAGTTTCTTGCCAAATACAGCGAATTTAAAAAGCAGAAAATTCCTCCCTGAGCGAGCGTTCCCCATCCCCAACGACGGAGTCCCGTTCTGGGAGCGCTGACTTCATTGTTTGCCTACAGTCACATGTCCCAAGTCATTTCCCCGCCAAGCCGAGGAACGCCCGAGCAGCCGGATTGTGGACGGACTAAATGAAGGTAAAGTCGCCGTAATGGCCCAACTTGGCGGCGCTTAGCGAGTAGATGTCGCCCAAAGTCAACAGCTTTACGCCGAGGGGTCAGCGGGCAAAACAAACCCACCGACCGACTGCTGACGACTGCGGGACGAGGAGCAGTGAGCCCTCCTCCTCCTCCTCCTCCTACTTCTCCTCAGCCGCCATAGAACGCGCAGACTGTGGCGAAAATGCTGTTTTGGCAATAAAACTAAGACAAGAGGAGGGGGAAAGTTCTCACACACCAGGAAAGTCTATTGTCCAAGAAGTTTAGCATGGAATGCACAACCTACCAACCTACCTACAATCTTCCACGAGTGGAATTTCTCAAAATTAATGAAAATGTAAATAAAGAAAAGTATTGCCTCATGTCACAAACATGTTTAATGAGGAATACCTGGAATATGAATATATTAAAATTTTTCTTTATAAAGATTTTGAATAAAAACAAGCCCTGGAGTCATTTTTGACCCCAATTAAAATTCTCAATATATTGTTCATTTTCTCAAAATGCATAAAAATGAAAATAAAGAAAAATATTTCGTCATGTCACAACCATGTTTAATGATGAAAACCTGAAATTTGAATTTATTATAATTTTTCTTCATTAAGATTTTGAAGAATAACAACCGCTGGGGTCACCTTTGACCCCACGTGTGCATCTATGGGTTAAAGACAAAGGTTAAGGCCCTAACCCTGACCTTGAGAATGGAGAAAGAAAGACAAGAGAAAATGTTTCAATATGATTATTGCCTATAAATCTTTGTATGTAACAACTTGGGAAGCAAATCGTGGAATTAAGAGTCGAATTTGCACCGTGATAAAAGTACTCCTGCATTTTGTGGCAAAACCCAAAGTACACAAGCATGAAATATAGTAACAGCACCGAGTGGAAGTAAACAGGCTGTACTATCTGTGTGACCTTCACCAAGGTCGTGCGTCTGCTCCTCCTGAAGGGTCGTTAGGCCCTCCAACGCTCAGCAGAGTTGCAGAGCCTAACGACCCTCTCTCTCCTTTATCGCTCACCTCTCTCCCTCCACACCTCCCTTCACTCGCTCCCCATCCTGCTCTCTCTCCCTCCACTCGCTCCCCATCCTGCTCTCTCTCTCCCTCCTCTCCCACGTGCATCTTCCCCTTCTCTCATCCATCCTTCCTCTCACCTC
>OMPJ01038771.1:0-10705 GCA_900312935.1 Carapus acus | reverse complement strand
CTATCTCCTTCTTCCTCTACGCCTCCAGTAGAACCATTACACCCTTTTCCCCACACCGGGACTGCGCATGGGGAGGGAGGTCCGGAACGGCGGTGCAGACAGAGACACACACACTCTCTCACACACTCTCTCCCTCTATCCCAAACTAACTTGAGCGCTCCGGAGCGAGGAGGCCAGCGGACGCACACTGACCACGAACCTTCACCAAGCCGCCTGGGAGGACGCGTAAGTGCCGTTCGGTGCCGGTTCTTGCTTCTTACCGGGTTTCGCTAAGAGAACCGGAGGTGGTTCTGATGGGTTCGGTTCTGATCCGCATCTTAAAATGTGATCGTGTCACTTGAAGTGGGGATTATTTCTATATGATCGCTCATGGTGCGTTCACGCACCGTTGTTTTTTCCCCCCGCGTCATGCCGGAGCTCTCACGGGTGCGTCCCTGTCGGTCCACCCGGGGGTCCGCGCCTCACGGCGGGTGGGCTGCAGCCGAGCCGTGGCGCATCGCACCTCACACCTCACACACCGTCTTAACTTTCTGTGTGTGAGTGTGAGCGCCGTTACACGGTCGGTTTACGGCCGTTACGAGCCCGCCGTGGTCACTGTACGCACTTAATCGGGCTGGACGCGCTGCGCTGCCTCTTGTTCATCCATCCTATGAGATTCCTGCTGGGTTTGTTGCATCTGCGCGCGCGTGCCCACACACACTCACACACGCGCGTACACATAAATACACTTACGCAAACACTCTCTCTCACACACACATTCACAGCAGCAGCGGCTTGGTGAATTATCCCGCTGCACAAATTGGAGGCCACACCAAATATGGTAAAACACGGACGCGAGACTGGTTCGGCTCCAGTTTTGATGAAGTGGCGCCCCCCATCGTCCACAGGGAATTGTGCAGGGAGCACCCGGGGCAAGCACACATGAGCCGGCTGAGTTTTTTTTCTCTCTATCACAAGATTTTTCACCAGATTCACAAGTTGTTTTCAAGGCTTTTCGCCTCCAATTAGGAGGGACTCCGGTCGCACAGGTACTTTTATTTTGAAATTTGACTGATTCGGTTTGATCACATTTAAGAGTTGTGAGGTGATTCTGGCTCATCTATCTGTAAAGTTGATCAGGCACTAGTCTGTGCTGCTACACATGACAAATACACACAGTGGAGGAATGACATGATTTCATCTTTCTTGTCATCACTTTCACTCAACAATCTCCTGTTGTCCTCAGTTTTGAATTTAGCGTGCAGATTACACACCACTGCGTGTTAACCATTCATCTGCTGTGGAAAAAAAGTAAAATGTGTGTATTTTCTCATTTTTTTTGTCCTTAAACATACTTTATGAACTGCAAAAACAGAAAAACAACAGTAATGAAGGGCATGAAGGCAACAGGAAAACTTTCCCATAGTGATTTGTGGTGTTACCGTACTTCCCATCGTCCCCATATGACACTGCTTTGCCCTCATTGGCCCCAGAAGTGCCAACTTCAGATGCACAGGCGAGATGTGTCACCATGTTGGTGCCCCCTGTGCACGCCAGTGTGGTTTGTGGGCCTCTTGCGTGGTGTTCCGCTAACTTCCTCTGTTGAGCGCTGTTCTGCTTGGTTTTGGGCTGGCTGGGGTGTGGTGGGTGTTGATGGGAAAGTGTTATATCTGCATCACTGACTGGTACTGAAATAACATTATCAGCAACAGTATCAGCAGGAGTGGAGAAAGAGAGATGTTTTCATGACCCTGCTGTTATTTCAGCAGGTCTAATTAAGTCAGTGTGTGTTTAATGGAACGTGGTCCTCTTTTAAGTATTCAGTATTCCTGCCAATCACAGATCCCACCTCCCTCAGCTAGAGTAAATCACTTTATCTCGTATTATCGAGGTACAAAATGGGACAAATGTCCATTCGTCATGTCACATTAAAAATTTTCACTTCAAGCGAATTTAGTTGGTAAATATTGAATGGGCAAAGTCACTAGTTTGACGCTACTTGTTTTGGTAGTTTCATACCCAAAAACTTGGTTAAATGTCTTACAAAATAGACACTTTTAACACTGATCAATCAGGCTCGGTGTTACGAAACTGCAACATGTGCGGACTTAGTGTAAGACCCTAGAACAATGCAAGAATTTTATTTTTTTAATACAAAAGCCAAAGCACAAGGCTGTGCGAATTAAAGGGATTTAATTTCAAACTCAGAGGACAGATTCAGGAGGACTAACATACCCACGACGGATAAGACCAAGTTATCAAGCTGAGAATGATCAGTCAAGTGTGTTAGTCAGGTGATGAGGACATGAGGCTCTTGAGACCCTCATCTGAAGATGGCAGATATAGAAAATTCAAAATAATAATCATTCATTTGTCAGAGTGGCATAACAACTCCTGGGGTTGAGTGGCAGCCCAGTGATGCTCCACTAACCTCATGTTGCTTTAAAAAACATGCAAACACTTAGCTACAATAGAAAGTACAGTTGATTTATAATTATCATATGTGAGAATATTCATCTGCCCTTAAAATCCAGTCTCTTTGGAGTTTCTCTCTGGAATTTCTCCAGTCGTGTTGTGTGTGATATGAGAGGTCAAGACCCAGGGGATACACAGAGGCACATGTAATACCATGATATATCACTAGAGGGAGCTAAAGAGTCGTACAAGACATCAGTCTCAGCCCACCTTTGTGTTGCTGGAGGTGTTTCCAGCTCCAGATACTCACCCAGCGACGTTTGTGGGTCACTAGACCTCACACCGTTGTGCGAGCCTTCTACCTTTTCACTCTTTCCTTTCACTTTTCCAGCAGAACTCTGCTCTCAGCCATTCTTGCCCCATGAACAGTGTATGTGCTCATACATTGCACATGTTGATTGTTAGGTGTTTTTGCACCAACCCATCTAAAAACAATTCCTCATATCTGTTTTTATTGCCAACCTACTTGGCAATGAAAACAGATTCAGATTCTGAAAACCAGGTTTTTGTTGAGCAAAGTGGCCCAGATGACCCACATTTTTAAGTCAGCTGACTGAATGACAACATTAACATTAAAAGTGTTTCAGGGCTGTGCACTCCTGACTTTCCCCTATGGTGAGTTTTGTCTCACGCTGACTTTCTTTGCCTCCCCAGTTGTCAGTTGTAATTGTGGCCCTTGTGTGGTGAGCCTGAAATTTGCGCAGCAGTAAATGTTGTGAAATTAAGCAGATTCCTCCACTGATGCCCCAGATATGGACTGTAAAAAACAGTACAAAACAAAAAAAAAAACAGTCTATTGTTCCATTGTTTTGCTGCCAGAGTGACTGTGTGTATTTGTGTGTGTTTCTGCTGATGTGTGTCACACTAATGGATTCTTTTATGGGGAGGTTATTAAGGATGGAGACTACAGTGCTGTTTGGGGTCCAGGGGGCATTCTTCAGATTCTCTCTCTACCAGATACACACGCACGCGCGCACACACACACACACACACACACACACACATACATTCTTGCTTGGCTGGTGGCTACACCGTGACTCGTGGCACTAGTCTCCTTATTTAGTCAACATTAGTTGCATTTCTCAGCACTTCTCTTCGCCTGTTATTTTTACAGTCGCCTCAAGGGGAACAACCGAAAACGACGAGCGTGACCTTGTTTGTGGGTGCACACGCAAATTAAACGTAGTCTGACAACAGTAGATTTCCCCTGTTTTGTCCCAGAGGTCCAACAGAAACGACAGCAGAAGCATCCGGGGTATATTATGGGACATTGATTGTTTTGCAAACAATGTACACAATAATTTCACCACATTAGCTACAGAGAAAGCCTCCAATTTCCCATATTATCACGGAAAATAAGAGTGAACTACCCAGCAATTCTCCCCACGGTGCCACACACACACACACCCATGTTTGTCACGGGTGTGTCGCATGGCGCAGACTTAGTTTGTGAGCTCATCCTTCTGTCACTGTGTAATAAAACACGTGAGGAAGGTGAGCAAGGCCGGCGTCTAGACACGCGCCGTCCGTCTGGCAAAGCTGCATCGTGGTGTGTGTGTGTGTGTTCGTGTGGAGATAAGACGGTGTCACACAGCCCAACAGACACCAGGCGTTTGGCTCCTGGTCAGAAGATTCCTCCTTAGAAAATACAAAGACGAGATGTCTGATTTATGTGAACACATGTGTGCAGAGAGGAGAAATACGGATGAGAGAGAGTAAGCAAGAGCAAGAGGAGGGGACGGCTGGGCATATGGAAATCTACTGATATTCCATCCAGCTTGAAAATCATAAATCATAAACAGGAGAACTTTGCCCCCCTGTGGCGAAGTATCTGTGTGTGGAGAGGAAACACAATGAATGAACAAGATCGATTTTGAATGTTCACCTCCAGCTTTGCAGGATATTGATCGTATTTGCGCCTAAACAGGGTTTAGGGACTGTGTGAACCTCCTGCATTTGCAGAGAAGAGACAGAGAGGAGGGAAAAAACAAGGGAATGGTTGGAATGTCCCCTAGATCATTCTGACCACTGTAGGCAGAGGGGGGGAATGAGAACGAGGCAGAGACCCCCTCACTAAACTGTGTATGTGTGTCTGTGTGTGTTGGAGGGATGTCGGCCATGTGAGGCGGAGGAAACGTCCTAGAAAGTGGCACTGGTGACAACACAGGTTGATTTTGAGTGCAGCTGTTTGACCTTGTTTACAGTGTGCAGCCCTGTTATCTCTTAGGCAAACATGAAAAGAGGAGAAATCTCCTCTTCCTCACGCTCGGGCAGGATCCAGATGGTCGCTGACCTGATTCGTGGATTTATGAGCGCCCGGTGCAGGAGAGGAAAGCAGAACTTCTCCTTATCTGATCTGGGCTCCATGCCGCTTCAGTCTCTGTCCCAGTACTGGAGGGGACGTGGCTAGAGCCCGAAATGTCTGCTAGAAGTCATCTTTGTTGACCTCCCAGCTTTCTCTGTGCCATCAACCGCCTACAGATGTTTGCGAAACCTCTATCTCCAGGCTATAAGTCACTTTCTGGTGTTGTTCACTCCCTTCTTTCTTCTCTTCTCTTCCCACAGACGCAGACCAGAAGAAAGAGAACGAGAGAGAGAGAGAGAGAGAGAGGGAGCGGCCCCTGCCAAGTTGAGCAGACTCCACCCTAAAACCCAGCCAGCGAACGGGAGACGCAGCCGAGCCCATAAAAATGAGTGGTTCCCACCCCCGGCTCCACCAGAGCGCCGCGCCCGCTCCAAACACTCTCACCCAGGACAAGGACGCAGAAATGCCCTCCACGGAGAAGGACCTGGCCGATGACGCGCCGTGGAAGAGGATCCAGCAGAACACCTTCACCCGCTGGTGTAACGAGCACCTGAAATGCGTCAACAAGCGCATCGGCAACCTGCAGACGGACCTGAGCGACGGGCTGCGGCTCATCGGGCTCCTGGAGGTGCTGTCGCAGAAGAAGATGTTCCGAAAGTACAACCAGAGGCCCACCTTTCGCCAGATGCAGCTGGAGAATGTGTCGGTGGCGCTGGAGTTCCTCGACAAGGAGAACATCAAGCTGGTGTCGATCGGTGGGTACCGCTGCGTGTGCGCGCACGCCGCGCTGCGTGATGAATGGGCGTGTGTGCGCGCGTGTGTATGTGTCTGTCTATGTGTGTGTGCGTGTGTGTGCCAACCTAACACATGTCACCTCCGTTACAGGTGGGCCGAGCTCTCACACCACCAACAATGTGGCTCGTCCGTGTTTGATTCTTATCTTCCAACAACCCGAGCGCGTCCAAGCTCTCTAAACTTCAACTTTCCGCGAAAAGTTCCGAAAAGTTCCGACCTCCGCGTTCGGGCGCCCCGCAGGCAGCCAAACGTTCGACACACGCTACTTTACGAGTTTTTCCCTTCCTCGAACGCGATGAACCGCCGCACCTCGCGGTGCTGGGCGGTGTTCTAAGCCGCTTCTCGGGCGGTTCTTCGCGGCTTCGGGCGCCCAGGCGCCCCGCTGCCGCCGCCGCTTTTGTCTGCGGTCGCCTCGGTGTGAGGCGGCGGGTTGTTTTCGGTAGTAACAGGGGTTGGAGGCGGGGAGCTGGGGGTCGCTGAGGAGAGTTGAGGGGCCCAGGGTGTGTGTGTGTGTGTGCTTGTGCATCTCTGTGTGTGTGTGTGTGTGTGTCTGTGAGAAACACCCCCTCTCACACACACATTCACCCTTCACCATTGACCCCTTAATACAAAACTAGACCCTGCTGGTCTAGGCTGGGATGCAGCAAGACATTACAACACACACACACACACACACACACACACACACACACACACACACACACACACAGTGCCATTGTCTGTGCCCCCTGTGCTGGGACAGCACGCTCAGTTGGACAGTAGCTGGCTGGCACAGTGGCATTAACCCAGTAGTCATTAGTGGCTGTCTGTCCCCAAAGTTGTCCCAAAGTCCCCCCCTCGCTTGCGTGGGTTTCCTGAGAGGCTCCTGTGTCCCACAAGGGTGTTGCACATTCTTCCCCGCCTTGTGTTACTCATTGTGTGAGGGTGAGTGTTCTCACTGGTGAAGCCACCCATGTAGGGTGTTGTGTGTGTGTGTGTATGTGTGTGGCTGTGTTGAGGATGGAGTGTGTTGGGAGACAGAGGGAGACATGTGGGGACTGAGTTGGTGCTGAATCAGACATGAGTCTCCCTGTCCCCGAGGGGATGTCTCAATGCCTGCTCCATCATGGCTTCCACATGTGCTGCGCTGGCATGAACAGGTGAGCTGCTGGTTGTGGGACACGCACACACACACACACACACGGGACACTAAATATGGCCGTGTGTTCCCACAGTCCCAATTTCCAAGCCACTCATCAGCTATTTGTGTTGCACGGTGTGAGTAATTGGAATGATTATGGTGTGTTAAGCCCACCAGGTGGCAACTGCATGAGATCTGCGTTGGTGTGTGTGCACACACACACACACACCCCTCTCGCTGATTCACCCTCATCCTTTGAGTCATTTTATCAGAAGATGAGAGGGGCGGCCACTTCTCTCTTACTTCCTCCTTTTCTCAGAGCAGAAAATGGACACACCCAGCAGCCAGCAACCCTCACCACAAATTACCAAACAGCCATCAGAAGGAACTCGAACATGATGCATCAGCCCTCTCTCTCTCTCTCTCCCCCCCCCTCTCTCCCTCTCCCTCTCTTTCCCTCTCTCTCTCTCTCTCTCTCTACCTCTCTCTCTCTCTCTCTAAACTCTGAATGGACTCTGAGTCTTACACCACATCTCTCAATGTGTTTTTCTTGATCAGTCTTCCAGCTGATTGTTTTCTATGGTTTGGTTTGTGGTTCCACAATGAGCAGCCCAATTGTTTACTATTGGTCATTTTATTTGAGTTTTTTGACCATTATCCAATCCAGAATCTCGCTGGGTGAAGGTCCAGTTAAGCTCATTAAAGGGCTCCAAATTGTAACAGATTTAAAGCATTGATAAGTGATGATAGTGGGATTCCGGGGCTGGTCACCAAATAGAGATGCCAGGCAGTGACAGAGGCCCACAGAGTGTTGCTAGCACATGATTTGCACTCGACGCCGGACCGGCCAAACTCGAGATCAGCGGTATTCTGCCTGCTGACACACATTCTATGAGCACGAGCGATAAGGCTAACTCGGCTAACGAACGTGCTCTTTCCCATCACCTCACTGACTAGCAGTCGTTGCTGTGCTGATGGAGTTTCACCCTCACAGGTAATTCACCCCTCTGGCCTTTATTTCATTCTTTCTTTTTTTTTTAACACAAAGCCGAGTCTGTGCCCGATCTGGCACAGCCGGCTGCTCAAAGTGGGGCTGAGTGAGGCTGATGCTCCCTTGTAACATTCCAAACATCACCTCACATTCGATCCTCTGTTCTTAATCCCCTTTATTCTCACCACCTCTGCTTTTAACATCCAGCCAAAGTGGAGCAGAAGCCATGTGTGAGCTTCTGCTGCGTCTTGCTTGTGCATTTCTGTGTGATGGTGGTGGAGGTGGGGGGACTGACGACTGGGTGCAAATTCAGATCCAAGCCCGATGATCGTAACCTCTCTGAGGACTTTCTGCTCGACAGGGTGTGCACCAGTATTTGTGCGTGTGTGCATGTGCACACATACACATATTCCACTGTGTGCCTCACACCCTTGTTTGCACAAGCTCACGAGCTCGACTGGGTGTCATTTTAGTACGTGCGCTAGCCTTGAGTTTTATGGGTTTGCGTGCGCACACGTGTGCGTGCGCGTATATGTACATGCGTGTTTGTACGCGTCGCAAAATATGTACACACATCAGCCTCCTCACAGATTGAGACTTGCTGACCGCATGCATCTTCCGCTGTGTTTCCAAAGCGTTTGGAAACACCGTATCTGGACTTGACTGAGCCTGCGTGGCATCTGTTTACAAGCCAATATGGCACCAATGGCTGCCAAGGCTCTCGCCCTTGGCCTTCTTTTCAGAAACAGGGATTTCAGTGGTGCAACTCTGTACCCCTCTACCCCACCCCACCTCTGTGCCTGGGCCCAGGAGCAGAACGGGCAGGTTGAGACACAGCTCTGTCTCCAGTGGTTACATAATAATGAAGCATGTTGCGCAGTGCCAGTGAGGAGTGGAAACAGGAGGATGAATTTGGCTGGAAGAAGATGACCTGGTCTTGTCATTGCGCTTAACCACAGAACAGGTCATACGCCTGATTTAGACTCAGAATTTGGTCCAGACGCCTACCAAGAAATGTTTCAAAGGAAGAAGATAGGTTGCTTAATGGTGAGTCACGGGGAGTGTGGAAGTTCCCCTGGAAGTGTTCTTTCTGCTGCCAGTGAGTCCATACAGTACATGCATGAGAGGTTGATGCAGTGTGTGAGGGAAAGAGAGAGAGGTGGGGTAGGAGAAGGTGCTCCTGCGTTTGGTGGACTCTATCACGACTGACACAGATGCATCGGTTTAACTCACACAGTCAGACAAAATGTATCATCTACACTTGAGTCTACATGGCTACAATATCGCTAAATGCTGACCCACATTCACCCTCTAGCCTCCCATGCCCAGATTTGTTGCTTGGCTTGAGTTCTACCTGTCTGTGTGAGGGACTGTGTGAGCCCTCCATCACACCAGCTGGTTGGCTTTGGGTGCACTTTCACCCGAGCAATCTAAGAGGAACATTGCGGCGCTGACATCACAGCTGCAGGGCCCAACGAATGAGCGGGAGGAAGCGGAGCTGTAGAACCCGCTCGGCCCTAGCGGCTCGGCCCTAGCACTTTGTCCAACCCAAACACATGAGAAGGACAGAATGTCTCTCACTAGGCCTCAGTGCACGGCTGCACGCAGGCGTTGATCAACACCTCTGAACCCTGTCATTTTTTCAACAGTAGCGGGTGCAGAATGTGTGTGTGGCACTGTTAGGGCGGAGCAGATCGACAAAGTGCAGCGGAGATGACCGAGGTCTACCCGGTGATTTAGACCTCAGTCCTCAGATAGTGAGATGCGTGTGTAAACATGACCCGTTTTATTAAAGGTGGTTTTAGAGAGAGGGGGAAAGGGAGAGAGGGAGAGACCTGAGCTACATAGGAATGTTGGCCACATAAGTGGGATAGCGGTGGAGTTAGGTTAAAATGGATCACTTCCTGTTAGCTCATTATCATTAGCATAACTTCCTGTCTCGAGGGGCAGTGGTCAAGTTGATTGTGTGAGCACTGCTGCTCAGAGACACGAGAGCTAATTCTGAATGTTGAAATGCATATCGCGATGAATCAATTGCAATGGAAACTAGAATGAAAACATGAAATTGTGAAGGACAACTTCGTTGACTTTGCTATTGCAGTATGGTTTATAGGTCAGTTGATGGCTGGAGTTTTCGTAAGTGAAGTGAAACTCTCACTCGCTTAGTATCATCAGTCAAATGTCGAGGATGTTGTGTCACATCCAAAGTGCACAAGTATTTTTCCAGAACATCACAACAACACCTCCAAGCCTCTGTTTTCGTTACTTTCCTCCAAGTGTCAAGTCGCTACGTTTTGCCCTCATCCTTACAGGACTGGTGGCACGGTGACATGACACACACAGAGTTTACAAACCTAATGTGTGTCTTTTATGAGGGCAAGGTGTTGGAGGAAATGGAGCAGAGTCTCTGTGGAACACTCCTGGATGTGTGATGACAGATGTTTTGGCTGTTTTTGGACATCTGGGTATTAATTTTCTGAGGCTCCTTTACCTCCGTAAGAGGAACAACAGACGCTCCTCAATTGGGGAGCATTTTGGTGTTCAGCATCTTTGCCTCTAGAATTCTTTTTTGTTTTTTGCCCAAAGAATAACTGGAGACTGGATCTCTGCCACCGAGGGTGATCACAGCCCTCCAGGAGATGATCCCCCCAATCAAAGCTCCGTGGTATTAACACCCCACATCCATCATTTGGGGCGCAACCCGTGTCCTCTCCTCACCTCCCTCACCCCTTTGCTGGTGTTTCTCCCTGCCTATCTCGTCCTCATTTGAACGAACATTAAGCTGGCCCCTCCGCAGCGAGAGCTGTTGTCTGTGGGCTTTAAAAATGTCCCACACAGCACTTTTTCCCCCCTGCCTTTCCCTCCTCTCCATCTCACCCCACCACGCCCCCTCCTCTCTCTCTCTCTCTCTCTCTCTGCTTGTCCCGCTCCCTCCTCCCTCTCTGTGTAACCAGAGCCCAGGGAATGGGTGGGCTGCCAAGATCTAGTTTGCTTCTGCCCTTTTAAGGCTAAAAAACCAGGAGGAACTTTTCCAGCGGAG
>OMPJ01038769.1:0-11809 GCA_900312935.1 Carapus acus | reverse complement strand
TGATCAGTTGACAGCTCCGCCCCTCTCTTAACCCGTGTGTCCAGAACATGCGGCCGAAGGTCAGCTGACACGATTACAAAATCGATCATTGACCTCCGGCCTAGGGTGTCCTGGTGCCAAGTGCACAAATGAACACCCTTATGTTTGAACATGGTGTTTGTTATTGACAGACTGTGATTAGCACAGAAGTCTAACAACAAAACACCACTTGGGTTCAGATCAGGGAGGCCGTTCCTCCCAATCACACCCGTCCAGGCACTACTGTCGTTGCCTACGTGGGCGTTAAAGTCCCCCAGTAGAACGATGGAGTCCCCAGGTGGGGAACGATTAAGTACCCCCCGAGATCCTCCAAGAAGGCTGGGTACTCTGCACTGCCACCCTCTCGTTCACCGGGGAAAACTCCAACACGTGACGGCAGAGCTGGGGGGCTATTAATAAGCCCACTCCTGCTCGCCGCCTCTCCCCACGGGCAACTCCAGAGTGGAAGAGAGTCCATCCTCTCTCGAGAAGTTGGGATCCAGAGCCCAGGCTGTGGATAGAGGTGAGCCCGACTATTTCTAGTCGGTAACGCTCAGCCTCCCGCACCAGTTCGGGCTCCTTCCCCCCCAGTGTAGTGACATTCCATGTTCCGAAAGCCAGCTGATCTGAGTCCAAGGGAGGGCGGGCCCACGTCATCCCTCCGGGCTGTGCCCGGCCGAGCCCCGTGGGCAGAGGCTCGGCCACCAGGCGCTCGCTGGGGAGCCCCAACCCCGGGCCTGGCTCCAGGGTGGGGCCCCGGTGATGCCAGTCCGGGCGACGTAAACTTCCTTTGGTCCTCTTTCTTCATAGGAGGTCCTTGAGCTGCTCTTCATCTGACCCGTCACTTGAGACCTTTTTGCCTTGGGAGACCCTACCGGGGGCCCCTACAGGGGCCCCTGACAACATAGCTCTCAGGATCATTCGGGTACTCAAACCCCTCCACCACGTTAAGGTGGCAGCTCAGGGAGGGGAGATTTGAGTTGTGCTCTGTTTAAAATGGTCTCTGTGCTGCTGTTTTCTTGTTCTTCTCGTCTTCAGCTGGTCCCTTTTCTACCCAATACAACCAGGATGGGAGAATCTTTTCCCCCTGTGGAGGTTAGTAACTTGTTATTATCATTATTGACCTCAACAGGGTCATCAGTGTTACACTACCAGTGATGGCAGAGAAGTATGTTAGAGTTTTGACTGTGCTGCTGTTTTCTTGTTCCTCTCGTCTTCAGCTGGTCCCTTTTCTACCCAATACAACCAGGATGGGAGAATCTTTTCCCCCTGTGGAGGTCAGTAACTTGTTATTATCATTATTGACCTCAACAGGGTCATCATTGTTACACTACCAGTGATGGCAGAGAAGTGTGTTAGAGTTTTGAAGTACTCTGCACGTGTGAGGACATCATGACAGCAGTGAGGTGTACAGTGGGAGTGACAGATGGGCTCAGGATCTGGGCGGGGCTACACCAGGGATCTGCTCTGGGCCCCTTCCTGTTTGCAGCAGTGATGGACTGGTTGACAGATGGTGTCAGTCTCTGTGTGTCTCTGTGGACAGTGTTGTTTGAGGACAGATGTGAGGGAACCTGGATGGTTGAGGAATTAAGAGTCAGCAGGCGGGAAAACACAGTCCGTGTGTATCAATGTGGGTCATCTCATATCCCACAAGGCTCAATGAGGTCGCTGCTGATTCAGATTCTGAACACACATGTGGAATCTGTACATAAAGCCAACAAAGTCAGTAAATTAATAAATAAAAATGTTTAATTTCATTAGTTATAAATGTGTTATTTCTCATATTTCAAAACAGATAATCCACCACAATTTAAACAGGCAGGGCTACAACTTTACAGTTTGTTTACATGACTTTCTTGTTGAATTTATCATGTTTACACTGTGCAGCTCTGGCAAAGACACGTCAGGGTAAATGACTGCAACTGCCAACAATGTCATGTTCCGTTGCGTCATAGTTAGTAGTTTTTAAAATAAATCGGAATAGCAAATTTACACATAATAGAGAAACCCTGATCGGAGCAGAGTAATCTTATCTTTGACGCTTAAACAATCTGAAAGGAAACAATTTATCAAACTCAATACATAGACCGATAATATATATATGTATCGCGGACTTAATCAAATAATCGCAGAGGGAAGATACTTTTTTTTTTTTTTTTTTGTCCAATTGAAAATATATCCAGCTGGGAGAGGATGTCCTCGGTACGTCTCAGTACTCTGAAATGGCCATACAAACCTATAAAATAGAGCTCTCTGAGTTTTGTGTGTTAGTTGGAGTTCCTCTTAGTGTAGCTTATATAAGCAGGTTGTCAGCGAGAGGCTGAGCCTGCAGTGGGCCGGGCTCAGGCAGGCCGATCAGAGACTCCAGGAGGTAGGTGCTCGACTCGCTGCTCTGGGGAAAAGGTGCCGTGCTGAACAGCTGGAAATGTTGGAGGCCGTCTGTGTGCTTGTGCCCTTTAAACGAGCTGTGCAGGGGGCTGCAGCCGTAATCGCTGTCAAAGATCTCCAGGTCCGAGTCGGAGGACAGGCTGAGGTCCATGTACTGGCTGGAGGTGAAGTCCATCACGGGGGACGGGGGGTTGGGCAGGACCTCCAGATACGTGTCGCCGAAGAAACCGCTGGTTTGATTGGCGTTTTCGTCCAGGTAGTCCACGTCTCGGCCATTGTCTGTGGGCGAGGTGGACACGTTGGACAGGGGCCTAACGCCGTCTCCGCTGGTGCTGTGTTGGCTCAGTGGCTGTTTCATTTGTCCTCTGTGGCTGTACAGATAGTTTTTGTTGTCGGCCTCGCCCAGGTTGAGGGTCGGTACCTCGGGGAGGTTCTGGCGATATCCCACCGCGTCAGAGTCGTCGCTGTTGGCTGAGCAGCAGGACGACTCCGTCATGTCGCTGCTGCAGCTGTTCTCCTCCACCAAAGGCCGCTGGGGGATAAAATGGAAAGACGGCGAGGACGGTATGGTGAGGGAAAGTCCGTCCTCCTCCATGTTAAACCCAAAGGGGCAGCCGCCGCCCTGCTCGGGCCGGGCGTCCTCCAGGTCCTCCGCCTGGTCCTCGTACTCTTCCAGGTCGTCCGGGAGCCCGATGGGCTCAGCTTGGCTCAGTGTCTGGCTCTGCCGACTGGCCTCCAGCTCCAGTCTCATGAGCGTGTGGATGTGGTGGGTCTGGACCCTCCTGGCGTCAAACTGGAAGCGTCCCTGAGTGTTGCCGCAGCCGTCCTTGCTGCAGCTGCACGGGAAGTTAAATCGGTCCACCTGCATGAGAAACAGACACAACAGACATTGGGATACAAATGCATGTTACTAACTGGGCTTCTTCCCCAAAGTGTTGTCTTATGCTCTATTATCCCGTAGCTGGCAAGTAGTGGACCTGCGAACATCTGGGTCCTGCTCCCACTACTGCTGTGCTTCCCTACACCTGTGTCTGTCTCTCTCTGCCTCTCTACCTCTATCTCCTTCCCTCTCTCTCCCAACCCGAGCGGTCAGGGCAGTTGACCGCCCACCTGTAGCCTGAGGAGCGCTACCTGCTCCATCCTGTAAAGCGCCTTGAGATAACTCCTGTTATGATTTAGCGCTATACAAATTAAATTGTATTGTATTGTACGTTGGGATGCAGTCTAAACAATATTTTACAGAACTGTCAAACAGGGAATACATTTGAATCACTAATTTTATTATTAATCGCAATAAATGACTTTTGTAATCATGAACATAGACTCCTGTTAATTTGCAATTTGAGACATTTAGTCCACACGGACGATATTGGGAAATTCTTATGAGAAAAGATCGATTGGGTTAACCTTTTCCATCTTTTGTACTTGGGGATCATAGGGTTGGGGTAAGGGTTATTAGGAAATTTGCACTAGGAATTTGAATATTGGGAAATTCTTACTAGAAAAGATGGATTGGGTGAGGGTTAGGTTTGGGATTAACCCTGACATAATCCATTTTTTCTATTTAGGGATTATTAGGGTTAGGGTTATTGGAAAATTCTTTCTAGAAATTTGAGTATTAGGTAATTGTTACTAGAAAAGATGGATTCCAGTCCATTTTTTCGAGTTAAGGCTCATTAGAGTTAGGGTTAGGGTTGCACTTAACCCAAACCCTAATAATTGCAACATAAACGAATTTAGATCGCAAAACAAAGACAAATTCAGATGTTTTTCAGATTTTGGTTCTTACAATAGCAGCGTCACTACGGCCCACTTAAACTACTCCAAAAATGCTGCGGCAGAATCAGGAGATTTCATTTGGGACAATATACTTCTCGCTTGTGAAGAAAATGCCTCTTGCGTTGAGGTCTGATTTAAATAGCACGGCCATGAACACGTGGGTTAGCACAACCCTAACATCCCAAACACCGAGCAGGAGCTAACGGCCCACCTGACACTTGATGCCTGCCAGGTTGCATTTGCAGGTGTCAGGCTCACAGAAGCCCTGGCAGTCACACCCGCAGGCCTCCCTGGAGAGGCGCAGGGCATGGAGCTGCTTCTTCTCCTCCCTGTCGATGCTCATCACGCCGGCCCCCTGTAGCAGGGCCTGTCTCTGGCGGGACGAGTACGGCTGCATGGAGCCTCCGTCCTCCAGCTCCGAGTCGCTGACCTGGATGTCGTCTTGCACCTGATCCGCCGTGAGCAGGTCGGCGTCCCTCTGCTCGATGGCTCCGCTCGCGATCAGCTGGTAGGGGGGGATGCAGAGGGTGAGACGGCGGGATGGACAAACCCGAGTGGACGGCCCGGACCGCTCATACTCACTTTGTGCTTCAGCAGCTGGAACTTCTCCTCCCTCAGCCTCTCCCTGACTTTCTCCCTGCGCCTGTGCCGCTTCTCCACCACGTGCTGGGTGACGGAGTACCTGTGGAGGGCGCTGTGTCTCCACTCCATGCCCAGGGACACGCCTCCGTGGCTGGGCACGCTGACGAAGCCCTGGCAGCGCGGGAAGCAGAACACGGTCACCTGGTCGAAGCGCACGGTGCACGGCCCGCTCGGGGACTTCCGCCTCTTCAGGATGGACCGAGCTGCAATGCATGATGGGAGGTGAGACGGCAACATTAGCGACAGGGGCGCGCACAGACTTTGCATATTTAATTTACAGTATTTAGCAAGCTGCAGAACCCTGAGTGGCCAATAGGGGGCAGAACTCCTCACTTAAGTATCATGGTAGAAGGAAATACTGCCCGACAGCGGCACACAAGTTAAGAGCAAAGGGGGGAGGGAGGGTTAGAACAGGTTAAGAGAGTGTTGACACACTTTGTGTACTAGAATCTGGCGTTCACACTTAACTGAGGCTGAACTCTGGCACCACTTTCCGCTCCAAAAGTCAGTCAACAAGCAGGAGCAGCTGACTAAGCTCATCTGGGCTCCTTGCAGTCCGAGTCGGGGCAGTGTTTGCTCCGTGACTCAGCTCACACACTGATAACACACTTTCATGGGGTTGGGGGGCCTCCACATAACAAGATGGACGACCACTGAAGGACGGTATTGTACTTTAACACGCAGCAAAGCCATGAGTTAGACGCTACTGTCTCTGATGCACACTGCTCAAAAAAGTAATGTAACTCCGAGTCAGTCACACTTCTGTTAAATCAACTTCTCCAGTCAGGGAGCAACACTGATCTTTTATTTTCGTCGTTATTCTTATTCTTCTTTCTACGATGTGATGAATAAAGATTCCCAACTGGGACATTTTATTCATTGAAAACTTGGATGTGTTGCTTTAGCGTTCCCTTTATTTTATAGCTAATTGTGAGCAGAAAACTAATATAATTGAGTCTAAACTATATAATTTTTCACAATTTAAACATCAGCGTCCAGGGGACGCCTCTCTCTGAAACGGGCCTGAGGCTTGTGATCTCATGTCGGGGAGTCATAACAGTGCTGCTGCTGGGTGATAACACACACACACTCCTGCAGTAGGACACACTGATGGGCATCTAGCCAAATAGGGACGAGCGTCCCTTATCTGTGAGGGGAGAGACGGACTAGAGACAGACAGAGACACAGACGGTGCTGCTTGTGTGGACACTCACCGGGTGCACTGGTGGGGGCGGCGGGACTCTGACGAGTGAAGTCCAAGAAGTTACTACTCTCCCCGTCGGACCCCCACTCTGAGGGGGGGGAGGAGGAGGTGGAGGAGTGTGAGGATGGGGGGGCGGAGGAGAAGCAGGGATCGGCATCCACCTCGCCGATCTTCCTCTTGAGGACGTCTCTCATTTTTCAGCAGTGTCGTGGGACGAAGGCTCTGCACCAACACAACACAACACAACACAACACAACACAACACAACAGCTGGTGTGAAGCTGGTGAAGACACAGTAACACACACACACACAGTGGGCAGGTGGTCCACGTGTCCTTTAAATGGCAATAATTCACGTGTGTCTGCTCTCTGACGTGCTCGGATGTGCAGCCGAGCTGTTTTTTCCTCCCCAGCCCGGCCCGGTGAGGGGAGGAGGAGTGAGCAGAGTCTTTCCAGGCAGCTTTGCTAGTCGAGCTGGTTTCGGGGCAAGTTTGTTTAAGCTAATTACATCTTAATGGTTTTTTATCCTTTCAGGAAGATGTACCATTGAGGGTTTGAGCATTTCTACAACCCCACTTACTGCCAGGCACTTGAGGAAAGAGAGAAAAAATCGACAGCTTGTTTTCTTTTCCCCGGAGAGTAATTAACATTCCAATGATTCCTCAGGTTTTTTGTGAAGAATACGTGGAAACACGGCGTCCAATAGCCGTGTCCCATAGTTCCACGGGACTGGGGGGAAGGGGAAGAGGGAGGATGGGGGGGGCAACAGGCTAAGCAGAGACTATTTCGAGACATGGAACAGGGAAAAAAACCCTGGAACTCCACATCATGAACCCATGTAGAGCTGCTGCAGAGCTTTTCAGCTCTGTGTTAAAAGTAATAGCTGAAAGTACAGCGCATGACGGACAATTTGGAGTGTGTGACCTGGCCTGGACTTGGATTTGGTCCTGAGGAATGACCTATGACCTCCGGCGGCCATAACAATGCCAACCATCCCACAGCAAAGCACAAACAAACAAGTAGCAGAGCAGGATTAAGCCTGACCTCCTCTCAACCCAGAGGAGGAGATGGGCAGTGTGTGTGTACTGTATGTGTGTGTGTGCCTGTGTGTGCGTGTGTGCTCAAACTGTGTCCCCACAACGTAAACTGGTTAATGTGCTTTAGCAATTTAGCTCACTAGCCACTGCCAGCTGCTGGCTGCCTGCAGCTGCACTGACAGGCTGCTGCAGTGCCAACAACAGGCTGCCACCGGGGCCACACACACACACACACACACACACACACACACACGCACACACACACACACACACGCCAAACACGCACATACACAAACGCACACAGGCATTCAGTGTCCACAAGACAGCGAGCTTCTGATTGTCTGTAGTAAGCAAATATGTGTGTGTGCGTGTGTGCGTGTGTGTGTTGAGTGTGCAGCTTCCTGGAACCATCTGCAAATAAGAGGTGTAACAAGAGACAGTTTCTTGTGCCATTACACTGTTTACACACTGGGCCTCTGAGCTGCAGAGGCATTCTGAGGGAATTCATGGCCACAAATGCAGCCTGGGCTCACTGTGTTTGTGTTTTTTTCACAGTATTCTTCACTATTTGTGTTCGTATTTCCAACACGTGAACACAAACGGCGGCCGACACACACACACACACACACACACTGACTCCCTGTTCTGCGGCCGCTCAGCTGGCTGCTGACGGAACTTGGGGCCGAAACGTGAAGGAACCCAGCGAGACAACATCAATAATTTAAAGGTGCAAAGCAGCAGCAGCAGCAGGAGGAAATATTGCTCCTTCACTGCCATCGGCAAGAAATAAGAAATAATGAGGATTAACAACACGGAGGCAGATATGGAGTTTTCTCGCCTGCCTCTCTAATCAGTGAGATGGAATCTGGGCTTGTATCTGTAATTTTAGATCTCAACCAGCGAGCTGAAGTGACCTCACACACTCACACACACAGTCACAAGCCATTCTGACAATGACTTGACACTCTGTTGATTCCAGCCTTATGACTACTGTTGAACATTTATGTGTGTATTATATAACTAAGCACAACTACCGTGAAGCTCCAAGCTGGGAAACAATGACTCGACTGTGCTCACACACTCCAATCATCCTCTCGTTACCACCGCACAGATGTTTGCGGCTCCTTCATGTCTGTTTGGACAAGTTTGTGAGCCAACATCTGAAGATTTGGCTGGTCAGAGTGGAGATTAGAACATTTGTTTCTAAGTATGTTTCCTTCTGACTCAATCTGTCTCAATGGGTGGTGATGGACAGGTTGGAACTTTGGTTCCTCGTCCCCAAAAATGTCCTCCTCAGCTGTCAGGGCAGCAAAAGCGGCGAGAAGTTTGACAGAGAAATGAGGAGAAGGGCTGAGAGGGCTGAATGAGGTGAGAGGGCGAGAGCTGAACTAGTTCATGTGGAATAATGACACAACATACTGTGGGACTGCTACATGTTGGCCTACTTTGGCAATCTTGCACAATTCAATCGCACTGGTTACCTTGCCTCTGTGTGTGTGTGTGTGTGTGTGTGTGTGTGTGTGTAACAAATGTTCGAATCAGCACTGATGAGCATTCACGACATATTATGGCGAAGATTGTCGCCCCGATTATATTTATAATGTATTCGCTACACGAATTAGCAGTATTATTATCAATATATTAGCGAACAACGGCGGTGGTCCACACAAATACACACACACAGACACACAGACACACACAGAGGCTAGTAGTGTTGTGAGAGGTTAAAATCCAAAGTGTCCAGAGCGAAACACACGTAAATCTCCACATCAGCTGGTTACTGCGACCGATACACACAATAAACACAGTCCGTGTTGGCGATCTACTCACCATAAGTAATCAGTCCGCATCGCAACAAAAGGCACAGACGGACATAAAGTTCTGATCCCGTCGGCGCTGCTCTCAGATGAACAATGTGTGTGAGTGTGTGTATGTGAGTGCGACTTTACACACCAAATCAGCACAGTTGTCAAAGAGCGTATTAAATACAAGATAGTTCGCAGTTATGTCACGTGTACACCGGTTGCACGACCGGCATGTTAAGAAAAAAGAAAAGAATGAAAAAAAAGAACGTAGGTATGAAAGACGCGTTTAAAGGCATATCGGCTTGTTGGCGCGTCTATATTCCCAAAGAATCGGTGAAATATACCAGATTCTGATCTAAATTAGATCACTCTCCTTATGGAAATGGAGAGCAATTGTAGAGCAATTTAGAGCACTTGAAGTGTTTAACACTACCATGTTAACAAATGTCATTCAGTGCTAGAATAGAGGAAAACAAAAAAAAAGGCGCCATGGTGCAAAGATGACAAAAACAAACCGCCATGATTTCGACCTAAATATTGTATCACAAGTGGTTTATAGCGCACAGCTCTGCTCTTTGGTGCCATTGTGTGGAGCGAGGGAGAGCGGAGTGTATCCTCTTGATCTACCCTAACTCTCTGTAAGAGGCCCTGCCAGGACAGCTTCTGCCTGATAAACTTACACAACCGCTCATGTGCTCATCAAATACACATTTCTGACCCCGTGCAGTCATTAAAGCCAAAGTTAACAACAAAGGATTCAACATTTTTATTGTGTCTGAGCGCCCTTAGACTATGGGTCAAATATTTGTTGCTCCTCTGACAGGTTAAGCAATTTAAAAAAACAAAAAAAAAAAGAAATGCGACTTAATTTAGAAATTTAAGGATCAGACACACGTTTTCATCAACTTCTTTCATCTCAGACGTGGGTGTGACTTCATTTTTGGAAAACTGCACTGATGGGAAAAGTTGAAGTGGCGCAGGCGGGTAACACAATTAGACAATTTTTAAAGATATAATTTGTGGGGTGGTGTCAACTGTCCCACATTTTACTCTTTTTAGGGGGTTGTGGGGGTATTGCATGTATGCACATGCAGGCACACTCACACACACACACATACACACACACACATGCACACACTGTCGTGTATGCACATCACTATTATTTGTGTCATTCAAGAAAAAATTATATTTGTGAAAGAATGGCTTTGTATGAGTGGCCAGGATGAATTTTGACTTGACAGCCGTCAATCTAGACTATTTCGCACTTATTGACGAATTGACTGATGGATGGATGGATGGATGGATGGATGGATGGATGGACGGACGGACGGACGAGACGAACGAGACACCATGTCACAGAAGTGAGAGGGGTCCAGGCTCAATTGTGCCCTGCTGCGGTTTACGTAACCTTTATTAACCTACATTCTGGCAGCCTCTCAGGTTGCTGCCATGGGCTGTTGTGGCCCAGTTTCCGTCACTGTCCCACATTTGGAGAAAAGTTTGACAAAGCTGTGAGAGTGTGTCCTACTTCCTCTTGCTGGGAATTCTGAGCTCCTCCTTCGCCGTCCCGTCGCTCTTCCAACCCCCAGTTTCCTCACCGACACAGGGAGCGTCGGCCTCTTACGTAATCACAGGAACATGCGGCGGTTTTATAAAGTGATGGGCTCAAGGAACGATGAGTAACTGCGGTGAGACGTTTGATGTCAAAACGGGGAATAACGCTGAAAATCCCCTCAGAAAAAAAGTCCATCAATGAGCTGTTGTCCAACCGTAAATGTTGGATCACCTCCTGGAAGTACAATTCATTTTTTGAGATTAGTCAATGACATTTAAATTATCAGACATAATGAGCATCAATACAATAACAATACAGAAACAATACAGAAAAAATCCACAAAAAGATACAAACTATTCCCAAGTATTCCACTCTGTGTCTCTCTCAGCCTGTTTGTGTGTGTGTCTGGTGTTGTTGTTGTTGTGGAGATGTAACACACACACGTCTGAGCCGTCCTCCGCTTATAAGGCCTCTGAGCTCACGTGTTTACTACGGTCGCCGCGGCGACAAGCTCAAATATAGTCCAGTCTGTTTTTAGGAGAGAGTGAATCATGGTGACTTCAATCATCATCATCGTCCATCGTCACGGTTACGTGGTGATGGAGGGACGTGTTGGAAACATCACATGGGTTTGACTCTCGTTGGTTTTATTTATGATTCTCATCCCCGCTGTGGTGCTCATGGAGGCCATATTGGGCCGGGAGACACTTTCCGTGGTCTTGAATGTGGCTGGATTCTACTGTTTGTGATGTGTTATGTGTTGTGTTTTGTCGTCTGTGTGTCTCCTGATTGGAGATGTTTGGTTTGTCTACTGCTTTCTCATTTCTTATCTTATATTCTGGCCGATTGTTCACTGTCTCCATTGTTGAGCCTCACTCTCTGTTCTAGGGTGTGTAACAGCACTTTCCAGGCTTTGTGAGGCTGTTTTCTTTTCTTTTTCTCTGTAAAAGATGCGGTGCTTTGACGTGTATGCACTTTTTTGTTGCCGTCCCCTTATCTTACGATTATCCCCTTATCTTACTGTCCTGTACACGCTGATCTGACCTCTTTGTCCACTTATCCAGGTTGTGTTACTTCTCCTCCTGACGTTCGGACGCTCTCAAGTTCAGCGTCATCACACTGAAGTGTGTGTTGTTCCTGCCTTACTCATTGTTGTCTGTGTATGTGTGTGCGTGTGTGTGAGCCGCCTGTTTGTTTAACTATGACTTGAACCGCATCCTGGATAGGACAAACGTTTAAAAAGGCCGTGAAGCTGCATGTGTGGGTACAAACAGGGTTGTGTGACAACGTGATCACACTCAGGTTGTATACGTGACATTTCTTTTTTTTCTTCTTCTTCTTGATTCGTAAGTCACTTTGCAGCCTCCTACCAATGAGTTATG
>OMPJ01038767.1:0-15397 GCA_900312935.1 Carapus acus | reverse complement strand
TGATCAAATTTGCCTTTGCACCAGTGTCTAGCTTCATAGTGACCAAAGTTCCATTTATCTGCAGTGGTGCTGTCCATTTATCTTGCTTAACAGCATTAATCTCTTTCACAGACTCATCATCATCATCACAGTTCACCATGCCAACGAAAAATGTGTCACTCAGATCACTCAGATCAGCATCATCCACTACCTGCACAGATTTAACTTTCTTTCTCTCTTTTCCTTTTGAGAAACACTAAGTGGTTCTTGCCCTGGCAATTAGAACATTGCTTACCAAAGGCTGGACACTGTCTGGGTCTGTGCTGTGAACCACACCGCTTGCAGTGGAATGTAGAGTCACTCATTTGCTGCTGTGCAGGGTGCATCTGAATGTGTCTTTTTCCTTCTCTTGATATTGCACACACAGCACTGCCACTCACATTTGCAGCTCCATATGTCCCCATCTTGCTGAATGTCTTCACATGCATTTGAGACAGTTCACTTGCATGGCAGATCTTTATGGCTCCGTCCAATGTCAGCTCAGTTTCCTTCAGTAGCCTCTCCCTGAGCTTGTGGGTCCTCCACACCAAACACAATCTGGTCCCGGATCATGGAGTCACTCAGAGTATCAAAGTTACAAGTCTGTGCTTTTAGCTTCAGATCAGTGAGGAAACTGTCAAAAGGCTCACGCTGTTGCTGCACTCGAGAACGAAATACATATCTCTCGTACGTCTCGTTCTTCTTAGGAGAGCAATGTGCATCAAACATTTCAAGCACTTTATCCAGCTTATTCTTGTCATCCTGACTGGCAAAGACGAAAGTATTGTACACCTCAATAGCTTGTGGGCCTGCCATTGTGAGCAGTAACGCTACCTTTCTTGCACTAGACTTGACTTTTCTTCCAGTCCCATAGCAGCGATGTAGAGCAGGAATTGCTGTTTGAAGGCCCGCCAGTTGCTGTCGACATTCCCAGTAAGCTTCAAACGCTCTTGTTGTCCAGGATATCCATCATGATTTTTTTTTTAGCTCCTCCTTTGCTTAAAGTTGAGTTTTTACTCCTGGTACCATGTTTTGTTCGTCAGTCCAAGGATGACACATTTGCTTTAACTCCAAAAACTTATTTAATTTACTCAGTCATTTTGTTACAAACCGCCATGACCATGACCTATGACCCTCTGTTGAACTTCCTTCCTGTCACTCCTTATATGGCTTGTATGGCTACATTTCATCCATAATCATCACAGGCTGCTTTAGATAAAAGCATGTATTCATTTTTCAGAGTCTTTTTGATTTATAATTGGTCACACTTAAGCAATTTTCTCAGGTGGAAAAATGATGTCTTTGTTACCTTGTTAATGTGGGACTTGAAATTAAGATCTGGATCCAATACAATGACAAGACTTGTTACCTCAGATTTAATCCTGGGAGCTAGTTTACCCAAGAGGAGACAGCGTCCCTCGTTTTATTTTGGGGCCAACTAACAGGATCTCTGTTTTGCCTTCATTTAGCTTTGGCTTTAGCAAGTTATTACTCATCCATTTGTTCACTGCCATGAGACAGGTAGTGATGGAATTTATCACTGTGGCATCATTTGGTTCGGCAGAGATATACAGTTGTGTGTGTATATATTGTTCTCTCTGAAGATGTCACCAAGTGACAGCATGTATAGTGAAGGGTAATGGACTGAGGTAGCTCCCTTGTGGAACTCCATAGCAGTTGTCCTGTTCCCCTGACACATGATCTCCCAGTTTGACGTAAAACTTGCTTCATCTAATATAAGTTTTAAACCTGTGCAGCACACAGTCAGAAAGACCAACCAATTTTTCAAGGTGATTGATTAATGATTAACCGAGTCAAACGCAGCGCTAAGGTCTTAGAGCAGGGATCGGCAACCCAAAATGTTGAAAGAGCCATATTGGACCAAAAAAGTAAAATACAAATCTGTCTGGAGCAGCAAAAAGAATTAAAAGCCTTATTTACGCCTTATTAATGAATCCAATATTTACTCTTAACAATTTTCAGCATTCAAAATCAGTAAGAATCTTCGTGTCACATTTTTCTACGCAGAAAAAACATATTAAAACAAAAAAAAATTACATTTTTCCCATTTATATCCATTGTCACACATTTTAGAAAATGCTCCATGGAGCCCCCAGGGCGGCGCTAAAGAGCAGCATGTGGCTCCAGAGCCGCGGGTTGCCGACCCCTGTCTTAGAGCAGTGTTTCCCAACCTTTTTTCTGCCACGGCAGAACATTGACCTTGTAAAGATTTCCACGGCACACCCGCGAGTTGTCAACGGGGGGAGGGAGGTGCGCGCGACAATATTTTTGGTCGGCCGCGAGTTGTTGGCGGGGCGGGCGGGGCGGCACGTGACTACTTTCTACGCGGCACACCGAACGACTTTCCGCAGCACACGCACACCGGTTGAAAAAGGCTGTCTTAGAGGATAAGAATTGAGACCGTCATAGTCAAGTCTGAGGTCAGGATTTTAGCAACTGCCGTTTGAGTGCTATGATGTTTTCTAAAGCCTGACTGAAATTCCTCCAAGATGTTATTTTCTTAAAGGAAGGCATTTATTTGAGCTGCAACTGTTTTTTCAAGTATCTGACTAATGAATGGTATGTTTGATATTGTCCTATAGCTGCTTAGTATATTAGTATCTTGGTTGGGTTTCTTTAGTAAAGGCTTTATGACAGCTGTTTTGAACTCATCCTGGGAAGATGCCAGTTTGAAGTGACATGTTCATAATTGCCAGAACATGACTTGATATTCTGTTGAACACCTGTTTAAAAATTGCTGTAGGTGCAAGGTCAACACATGAGGTACTGGAGTTGCATTCATTAACAGTCTTACAAAGCTAAGATAATGTCATGCTGGTGAATTTCCCATGGTTGCATAGTTTGTACCGAATTTTCTGAGATCACCTGCATTTGCAATGGTGTCTGGATTAACAGGGATAGTAGTTCTAATTGATGTTATTTTGTGATTGAAGAATACTTCCTCACATCCAGATGCAGACAATTGTGGTGAAGTGGGTGCAGTGTTGAGTAGCTGGTCAATAGTGGAGAACAATATTCTAGAGTTTCCTGAATTTTCTGTGATAATCTTAGAAAAATGTTTCTCTCTTGCCCGATGGATTTCCCTGTTGTAAGCGTTCATGGCTTCTTTGTATATGTCATAATGAACTGTAAGCCTGGTTTTCCTCCATTTTCTTTCAGCTGCCTGACAGGCTCTCTTTGCTTTTTTTAACAGTGTTATTGTTAACCATGCAAGTAAACTTCTTTTTTTACCTTTAGAGGAGCAACAGTCTTTAAAGCAGCTGACAGGCTGTTGTAGAATTGCTTAACCATGTCATTTAGAGTGGAGTCACCACTGAGTGACTCACATGATCTCATGAGATAAGCTAAGTTAACTTTGGCCTCATCATCAAGAAATCCCTTTGTCACCAAGTACTCCCCCTTAGTTTTCATTAAGGTTAGGGTGGCATTAAAGAGCACACAGTGATGATAACAAGTGGGCATTTGAAGTACTGAAACATTATCAATGTTACCCTATACCCTGTTGGTATTACCAGGCCTAGGGTCTTACCCTGCTGGTGAGTGGCCTCAGTTACATGTTTGATAGTGTTCAGGGTGCTCATAAACTCAGTGGCACTGGAGTCATTCTTTTTGTTTATATAGATATTTTAATAGTATAGAATGCTGCAAGTGAGACTGGCTCTGTAAACTCCTGTAGGAATGATGATGGGTATCCTGCTGGCCGATATAGTGTACAAGTACTGCTGGCTCTGACTTGAGCTCAAAAGCAAGATATTCACATGATGCAAAATCAGTAAGGCCGATGTCATTCTATACTAACTGTGTAGAAAAAATGGCTGTGATCCCCTGTCCTCTGCTGTTTTGTCTGACTGACTGATAGAACTGAACATTTGGTGGATAGACCTCGAGCAGTGTTGCTGTACCAGTAACACTGTTAAGCCCCGTCTCAACTTTCACTTATCAAATCCCCAATGAAAAAAGACTTATTGACCAGTAATAACATATTGTTTTAATTATTTTAAACTATTTATTCAGGTAAAATCCATCTGGTTTAAAGAGTTGCCCGCACCCCCCAAAAATATGGAAATTGTCAATGTAGTTCACAGGTAGAGCAGCTTATGTAGTTTTTAGCCATCTGCATAGCATCATCAGCTTGCTGAATCTCTCATCCCCTTGCCTTACTGTTGGTACAGGTTCGCTCAACTACCCCATCCATTTCTAGACTTTTAACCTTATTCAGAAGATCCATCAAGTCCAGTTTCAGTGCCTCCTATTGGTGTCTCACAACATCAAGAGCATGTCGTCAGGAAAACACAGTTTTTTGGCTCTATATTTTATGTATATATTTTCAGTATATTTCATGCTGCAAAAGCTTTTCACAGCTCCGTCACCCTCCGTATTCATGTGTTTACAAATGTCTGTGTGCCTACAGGTCAGTGAGAGTGGTAAAGCCTTGTTGGACGTACTCCAGCGCCGATCAGTGCTGGACGCTGACGCTGACGATGCTGCAACACATGGCATCATGGGAGTTCTTCACCAGGTCATGCAGGTTCGCTTACAGTGACTTGTTACCTGTCTCACTGCATTCAGAATAGACAGATTTGGGTATTGACTTGTATGAGCTTTTGCAGAGTCAGCATGAAGTTGATGGGGCATGGCAGTGCCGTAAGCTACGTCTTCATCAGCGCCTACAGCTCTGTGTATTCCAGCAAGATGTTAAACAGGTACAACACACATACACACACAAACAAACACACATACGCACGCAGACTAAGGACAGATAGCCGTTGTGTATTTCAGGTCTTGGACTGGGTGGAGCAGCATGGTGAGGTCTTTCTAAACAAGCATGTTGGTGTGGGAAAGTCTCTGCACAGAGCTAGAGCTTTGCAAAAACGCCACCATGACTTTCAGCAAGTCGCCCAGGTAAGACATGTATGCTTACGCCATTGGGTTTTAAAGAAAGTTTGAAATGCTTACAGGAAACTCCGCCATTTGTGTTTTCAGAACACCTACACGAATGCTGAGAAGCTTCTGGAAGCAGCTGATCAGCTAGCCCAGTCTGGAGAGTGTGAGGAAGAGGAGATCTATCATGCAGCCAGAGAGTTGGAGCTGCGCATGCAGGCAAGGAGGATGGGTATTGAATGAATAGATGGTAGCTGATGTTGGATCAGCTTTGGCTTGATAAGTTGCTAATGGTGTATGGATGGTGAATTGATATGAAAGGTAGATGTTTGATGGGCAAGTGATGTTGGTCTGTGTATAATATGTTTGTATACATTGTTGTGCACAGGCATTTATTCAGCGGGTTGAGCAGAGGAAGCTACTGCTGGATCTGGCTGTGTCTTTCTACACACACACAAAGGAGGTACCACATATACACAGATATGCACACAGTGATACACACATCCTAATGTTCCCATTTTCATCCTTCCTCTCCTGCTTGTCTTGTTTCCTCTTTCTCATACTGCTGCTCTGAAGTTGTCAGTGTGGATGGAGAGTCTCCAGAAGCAGCTCTCATCTGAGGTGTGTGTGTGTGCTGACTCAGTGGAGGCTCTGCAGACACTCATTAGCCAGCAGCAGCAGCAGCAGGCCAATACACAGGTATGAACTTTGGCATCCAGAGTTTCTTTTTTCAAAGAACGGTGGCCAGCTGAGACTAACACATAAACCCATCAGCAGCCAAGCCCTGCCTACTGAGCCTTGACTTGTAAGCCTTAAAGAAAGCCTCAAAAGTTCTAACCTTGACCCACAGGAAGCTGCAATGAGTGTTGTCAGAGAGGGAGAGGACCTCATCCTTCAGCTCAGGTATAAACACATTCATACACTCTCACAATAATGAGGAGATAGTGTGTATTATGCTGATCTGTCTGTCTGTCTGTCTGTCTGTCTATCTTTTCTATCTTTCTATGTATGTGTGTGTGTACTTTAGGCCTCAGGGCAGCCTTGTGGGCCATGTTGAGTGTGTGCTTCAGCAGTTGGACGAGTCTAATGCTCAACTGGAGGAACTTTTCCATCAGAGGAAAATCAGGCTGGACATGCAGTTGCAACTGCGTATCTTACAGCAGTGCACGCTGGAGGTATACACACACTTAAAAAAAACACAGAACTGTCTAGTTCTACTGGGGTCAAAGTGGGCGATGGCGGAGGGGTCAAGTAAGTGGTCATGTTTAGTCAGCGGCCAGTAACGGGTACTATGAAATAGCCCAAAGCCTGACAGGTAAGGCTCAGGTACATTATTGGGAGAAATCAAGCACTTTCACTTGCTCGGAGCACCATGCAGTGCCTCCACTAATCCAAGTCACAGACTGTATTTCACCCAAAAACACTACACAATAGCAGGGAAGTGGGAGATGAGGGACAGTATGAAACTAAGTGTCATGTCCGCAAATGTCTAGATTTCTTGATACTTGTATTGAGACACTGAAGTGTCCAATTTATCTGCACCTATGGTGTAATACTTATATCAAATCCAACCTTATGAATTGTGTGCCCTCTACATGCTGAAGGACAGAGGTGGGCAAACCCAACAAATTTTGGCTCAGAAGCCACATTGATCTTTATAATCTGAGAGACATTCTGGGTCAGCACAAGGTGCGTACTCCTCAAACATAATCAGAAAACAGAAAAAGCATGACCGTGTTAAAATACTTATCTCTTAATGGGAACTGGGTTGTTGATAACCCATTATTGCCAGAGTATCTAAGTCTGGTGTAAGTTTGTAGCAGTAATCTTCGTAAGAATCCTAAACTAATCTTTGGTGGGGATTGGATTAAACACGCCAAGGGGCAGACCAAGTCAGACAGCTAGCTTGTTGGCTTGTAGATTTATTTGAACCCATGGTGTTTTTTAATTCAGGTTTATTTTGAATAACAAGGATAAAAGTCACAATAATAGAGCAAAGATCTGATATATTTTTAAAGCTAAACAATTGCAAATGTAATATTTGTAGGATAAGTAATAAGAAAGTAGTAAATAGTCATTAGTAAGTATTTTTAGGTAAGTAGTAAATTTATACAAATTAAATCACATTTACACCTACTTCATAATTTCCATTTACCTCTGGCCCTTTGAGGGCAACAGATATGCTGATGTGGAAATGAATTAGACACCCCATCTATATGGGTAATTTGAAATCCGCACTCTGTTTTGCACAAAAGAGGAGGCATTGAAAGATGCTGGCAATGATCAACACCATTCATGTTTTTCCTGCACTGTATTTGCAGTTGCTTGCTCTCATCTAGGTAATTTCTGTTATTAGTATATTAGAATTAATACAATTAACCCAGTTGCTCTGACGAGTTTGTTTCATTCTCAATGTGTGGGATTGTTGTGCAGGTAACGGGGGAAATGGATGCTTGGAAACAGGACCTGCAGAAACAGTCCCAGGATTTCTGTGTAGAGAAGCTTTGCTCCTCACATCTGTCCGATACCATCCAGGACAAGCTGGCGCTGAGCCAAACATGGCTTGTAGAGATTAATTCTGAGGCATTAACATTAGCGCAGCAACGTATCCACAGGTAAGCAGGGATGGACGTAAAGAGGAGGACTGGGTCTTACCACTACATTGTGTCTTACCCCTCGTTATACTCTACAGGCACATGGAGCGCAGACTGGCTATGAATAACATGGTCTATGAGGTTATACAGCAGGGCCATGACCTTCAGCAGTATGTCACAGAGGTGCAGGCATCAGGTAAGAATCCAGTTTCGGGACCTTTTGTCAGCTAGGCACCAATATTATAAATCAATGAAGGAATGATTGACCAGCTGCTCCAGGGTGGAGGGGCAAAGCTAAAATGGTTGTTGAAGAAACCGATTTGTGAAATACATAGGAACTCCAATGGAAGTACAAATATTGAAACAATGGAGTGAAGCATAGACACATGCTCGCATTTGTATTCTTTCTTTATCTGAAATGATCCAGTGCGTACAGATTGAAAGATGCCGGATTACCTTGTGGATGTGTGTTTATATTTCAGGACTGGAGGTTTCGAGCACAGAGGCTGATCTGCCCTCTGAAGTGGAAGAGCTGCAGCGTCTCCTGAATGAAAAACAGAAGGAGCTACAGCAGATTGCAGATCTCTCACACACACACTTGGAACAGAACCTGCAGCTAAGACACTTGCAAATCCAAGTCAAGCAGGTTAAACATACTTAAAGAAACACTGCTTCCCTCACCTCAGTATATTTTTATCTGTTTTTGTGTGAACCTTTCGGTCTCAGGTGCTGGGCTGGATCTCAGAGGGTGAAGTGATGCTGTCATCCTGCATGTTGAACTCCACCTGCCTCTCTGAAGCTGAGCAGCTGCAAAGGGAGCATGAACGCCTCCAGCAGGCCATAGAGGTCACTGCACTAAAAACCACCACTAACAAAAAAATGTAACAGAATTCAGCAGGTCTATAAATTTATGTGCCAACGTGCATGTGTGTGTTAGGCTCTGCTTCATGCTGACTCCCTGCAAAGGACCCATCAGGTGGCGCTAACCCTGCAGCAGAGAGCGGAGCTGTTGGTCAGGTTGGTTCTCTTTTTCTGCATGTGATCATTTCACATTACCTCCTTTGCTTTCAAACTCATTCATCAAGCCAGTGTTGAAGCTGACCAGAGTCAGAATTGGCACCGTGGCAATCCATCATGTTCACAATAATGGCCGATCAGGGTTCAAATTGTTCGAAAAGTGCTGCATTTGCTCCCCTCCTCTGTTTGGTGCACCTATTGAGATGTCATCACATCAATTACCTTATCGCTGAGATAACAGAACACAATCAAGGTAAACCTACTGGAAGGCTTCAAGAAACAGATGCTAGGATAGCCGCAACATGTTGAAAATTTCCCTCCTAGTGTCCTAATTGCTTATTAGTCATGGTCAAACTGACCCTGCGCCTGCCATGCCAGTCAAGATTAGCAAGCTGCAGTGTCATTGTAAAAGTGGCCACAGATCACTGTGGGACTCTGATATTTTCTGTGTTTCTCAGGTCAGGACATTATGACCCTGACGCAGTTAGGTCATGTGCCCAAACTGTGGCATTACACTGGCAGACACTAATGCTGAGGATTGAGGACCGACTCAAACTGGTCAACGCCTCTGCAGCTTTCTACCGTACATCCCAGCAGGTACCCTTTTGTCTTTTTGTCAGCCAGTATCTCCAGTCTACATCCCATGACTGTGTGTCTGGGTGTTTAGGTTTGTGGAGTTTTGGAGAGTCTGGAGCAAGAGTATCGCAGGGAGGAGGACTGGTGTGGTGGGGGGGAGAATCAGCCAGAGATCCTCCACCCACTCATTAACAAGCACATGGAGCAGAAGGAGGCTTTCTTGAAGGTGGTGCAGAGCAGGGCCCTAATGTGGAGGTATTGTTGAATCATTTGATAGAGTCCCATATCTGCTCTTTTTTTCTCTTTAAACAGGCATGTACTCTAGCCAGGCGTAACGCTGAAGTGTTTCTGAAGTACATCCATCGCAACAGCATCACAATGGCGACCATTTCTGGCCATAGTGTCAGTTCAGTGGCAGAGGTCACCGGTCAGTCTAGAGTCCCTGAGCAGCAGGTCAAAGGTCAGCAGATCTGAAGCATTTTTCACATCTGGAACACAAAGTTATCTTTACAATCTTACAGGTGTGTGTGTTTGTGTGTGTGTGTGTGTGTGTGTGTGTGTGTGTGTGTGTGTCTTTGTCTTTCCAGGTATTCTTAGTGAATTGCTGCAGCGGGAGAACAGAGTTCTTCATTTTTGGACATTGAAGAAACGTCGACTGGATCAGTGTCAGCAGTACTTGATGTTCCAGAATCATGCTCAACAGGTGAAGTCAGTCATTTACATACATGGTATTAATGCAAACAGGTTTAACATTAGGAAGCACCAGTTGTTTCCATTCCATTCCATCATTTACAAGTACACATGTCAACCTGGAATCAAGAATCTTTATTGTCATTACAACAATTCAGGATTCAGAACCCTGAATTCTAAATTGTTGTAATGAAATTAAGACCCCCACTTACAACCAATATTATGTATTAAACTTCATGGTTGAGTATTAATGCTGATAGATGCTTTGTATTAACATCTGATTTTATTCTATCAAATTCCTGAAACTGATACATTGTAGATCTGAATGTTTTCACAGAGCTTTGTGTGTGGTGCATTAGGGTCAAGGGTTGAGGTCAGTGGCGGAGATGTTGATAAGTTAAGGGTTTGGGTTTGACAGAATTGTCAACTGCACAAAATGACGATTTTGTGATTTTGTGAAGTAGAAGTACCCAACTTTTTTTTTTTTTTTTTAACCACAGACTAGTCTAATGCAGTACGATATTTCTGGTCGGTGGGGGCAGGTTGACATGTGTAATTGTAGATGATGGAATGGAAGGGAGTGAGAATAACTAATGTTGAACTTCGCATTTTTTCTGAAGACCTGGAAAACGAATGAGAATATGATTGATATTATTTTTCTCTTGCCCACTGTGGTTGAGGCCATCTATTACTTATGGTGCAGCATTAAGCCCTCTGTATAATGTTGCTGAGTCAATGTGCTCTCTCCTCTTAGGCTCTGGATTGGCTGCAGCAAGCAGGTGAACATTACCTGGCCACACACACATCGCCAGGGGCAACGATAGCTGAGACAGAAGAACTACTAAACCAGTATAGAGAGTTCTGTGTGTCAGCAAAGGTGAGAACATACACACAAACGCATGCATGGACTCAGCACAAACACACACACACAATCAATCATGCACATGCACACGCACACACACGTCTGTGTTTCTCTAGCATACCCAGGAAAAGGTTCATGTCTTGATCCAGTTAGCTGAGAGCATGCTTGGTAAAGGCCACACCCACCGGGCCGAGCTTCGCCGCTGTGTCTCTGTCGTGGATAAACGATATAGGGACTTCACACTCAGGATGTCTCAGCACCGCCACATGCTGCAGATGGCACTTGGAGGCAGCACACAGGTACAGATGTGTTACTATCTCCACACACAATATTCTGCTCTGACTATTCACTCAAATCTCAAGGTGTGTGTGTGTGTGTGTGCGTGTGGGCGTGCGTGCGTGCGTGCGTGTGTGCGTGCGCGCGCGCGCGTGTGTGTGTGTGTGCATTTTTGTCCTTTTCAGGATAACAAGGACCTTGAGCTGGAGCTAATCCCCAACAGTCTATCAGACTCTGACCCTGAGGTCAACCTGTCTGATCCTAGCCACAAGGTCAGCGACGAGAAGAGGCGTTCAGCTCGCAAGAAGGAGTGAGTAAGGCTGCAACATCGACACATCCACGTTCCTTAGCAGCAAATGCTACACTAACATCTGTGCACTCAGGTATATCATGGCTGAGCTGCTGCAAACAGAGCGAGTGTATGTCAGAGACTTGCAGGAGTGCATTGAGGTACAATCACACAATACCGCTTAGTAATGCTCCATCATGACCTGCCATACACATACGATGTACTCATTGCACATAATATGAGCACATCACATACATTATGTATTTTTGCAGACGTACTTGTGGGAGATGACAAGTGGCTCGGAGGATGTCCCACTTGGTTTGTTGAATAGAGATGACATTGTGTTTGGCAACATTCAGGATATTCATGAGTTCCACAACAGGTACATGCACAGCAGTGTTGTACAATACTCTGCAGGGTGTGAATTATTATAAATTACGTTGGTCATATTCAATGTTGAATTGCATAGTAACACAGTTCACTATGTTTCCAGTATTTTCCTGAAAGAGCTTGAAAACTATGAACAGCTGCCTGAAGATGTTGGACACTGCTTTGTCACCTGGGTAACCGGAGTGTGTGTGGGAGAATTAACTGTAATTGACAATTGGAAATTGTTGTTAATGGATGTCCCAAATGTGTCTCCGTGCATGCACATATGTGTTTTTCTCACAGGCTGATAAGTTCCACATGTATGTGACGTACTGCAGGAACAAACCAGACTCAAGCCTGCTGATCCAACAGCACGGTGTGGGATTCTTCGAGGTCAAGCCAAGCCCACCAAGCACACCTATGCGATTTGAAATTCTCTTGTTGTCTGTGTAATGTATGTGTGCATGCGTACGGTTGCGCATGTTTTTTTGTTTTTTTTTGTATGTGCAGGAGGTGCAGAGAAGACATGCCTTGGTTAACTCCATCTCCTCTGCGCTTATCAAGCCTGTTCAGAGGATCACCAAGTACCAGCTGTTGCTGAAGGTCAACATTTTTCATGTCACTCAGAGTCAAAGGCTCATCTCAGAGTGAAGCATTTCAAATAGTCTGTGGCAGGTGTTACCAATACTGTGCCCACGGGCACATGTGCATCAGAACCTCTCGAGGCATGTTCTAAAATATGGGGAATAATTACCATTGAGCAATCTCTTTACATAGTATTTCTGCTACTTCTACTAGTATTATAATCATCATTATTAATATGATTGTTATTATTACTATTATTACTACTAAAAGATGATCTGTGCAATTTTGTCATTTTCAGTCAAACTGGTCCTCTAAGCCTTTCACCTTACCCTGTGGCCAAGAAATAGCCCTCAAAGTGGTTGATGACTCCTGGTCTACGGCAAATAACAGCCAACTCAAAGATGTGTGTGTGTGTGTGTGTGTGTGTGTGTGTGTGTGTGTGTGTGTGTGTGTGTGTGTGTGTGTGTGTGTGTGTGTGTGTGTGTTTGCGTGCACATGCACGTGTGCGTGCACGGACAGGAGCTGCTGGCCTGCTGTGAGGAAGGGAAAGGAGAGATAAAAGAAGGTCTGGATGTAATGCTGAGTGTCCCGAAGAGGGCTAATGATGCAATGCACATGAGCATGCTAGAAGGTATACATGCATTTTTCATGTGCATGCAGCCTCTCTTTGCTTGTCAAGTCAATCCCATTAATGCTGCACTGTTGTTCCACAGGTCTGGAGGAGGGTCTGGAGGTACAGGGCGAGCTCCTCTTGCAAGACTCCTTCCTGGTGTGGGAGCCAAAGTCTCTGATTAGGAAAGGACGGGACCGACACCTCTTTCTGTTTGAGCTGTCTCTTATATTCAGCAAGGAAATCAAAGACACCAGTGGACGTACCAAATACCTGCACAAGAGTAGGCTGAGGGTATACACCTACACACGTATGCTATTTAGAGGCATTGGCATCTCTCTTTATGTCTGTCACCCTACCTGTCTCTCTGTCTACCTGTTTCACCTGAAGACCTCAGAGTTGGGGGTTACTGAGCACATAGAGGGGGATCCATGTAAGTTTGCCCTGTGGGTAGGTCGCACACCAACATCAGACAACAAGATAGTATTAAAGGTATGTGCCCCCCTAGAGCAATGACTGACCTTGGCTCTTGGACCAATGATTTGCTGGATTTTCTAGCAGTCTCTTTACTTGTTTACCCAGTGCTTCCTGAATGTCTCCACCTCTGCATGCTATATCTAACTTGTTCTCAGGCGTCCTCCCTGGAGCTTAAACAAGAGTGGGTCCGTAGTATTAGACAGGTGATCCAGGAAAGGCGCGGACATCTGCGAGGTGCCCTGCGCGAGCCCATTCCCCTCCCCAAAACCCCCAACCCCACACTCGGACGCCAGCGCAGCATTACCCGAAGGTTGGCACAGATGCACTCTTGCATACACATAATGATTTTAATTTGAATATTTCACACACGCAGAGAAAACAGTACATGGAAGTAGATAAGCTCTTGTATCAAAGAACAGTAAATAGATCATTGATACTCATCACATTGTCAATCTCACCAATTCATGGTAAGTGACAATAATCGTGTGCATGTGCGTGCGTACACATGTCTATGTCCACATCTTTCATAGAGAGACCAGCGAGGACGCAGATAGTCTTGGTGATGCAAGCAGTCAACCTGACACTGTGTCCATCGCCTCTAGAACGTCTCAGAACACTGCAGACAGTGATAAGGTGAGCAAAACTGTATGCACCATATGTCCAGGAATCTCTTAAACTCACCACTGCTCCTGCAGCCTTTGTGTGGGTGTGGGTGTGGGTCAGTGGGAAAGGTCTTTGTTGTCCTCTTCTTTCGGCTGCCCCCTTCAAGGGTCTCCCAACTTCCACCCTAAATATCTCATGTCCTCCTGCACTGCACACATGGACTTTCTTTACAGTCTACTCCTGGCAGTACCATCTTGAACATCCTCCTTCCAATATGTCCACCTTATTTCCTTTACATGTAGCCAAACCATCGCAGCTTTGCCTTGTCCAAACTACTCCACCCTAGCTTTTCCAGTGATGTGCTCATTTCTAATCCTGTCCAACCTAGTTACTACTTAAGAAAACCTCTGCATCCTCATCTCTGACCCCACCAGCTCAGCTCCCTTCCTGTGAAACATAGCCATTTCTACACCTTGCAACTGTCCATCTGCCTCTTTCTCATTCCTGTGCAAGCCTTACTCCTGCTTACTCTTAACCCTCGTCTCTCTAGTGTAAACATGCACCTCTACAGGCGCTGTTTCCCCTTTTTCCTACACTCATCACGTAAAACTAGATCGTCTGCAAACATGATAACATAGACACACAACATAGGACAGTGAATGAATTGTGCGTCAAGGCAGAATCAGCCTGACCTGGAGCACTGGTGCTTAGTATGCAAATGCCAGTTTTGTCAGTATTTTCCGACAAACCTGGAGCAGGAACTTTTCTGTCATCACTTAATGAGGCATGTAAATTGAGAAAAAAGCAGACCTACCAAAGAACCCTGGAGAATGCCAAATTTCACTAGATACTTCGGTGAATATGCCTAAACAATGGATTCGAAGTGGAACCCTTAACCAAGATGAAACCAAGTTTCAAGTGAGTTTCATGATGACCAAGTCAAGTCAAGTTGAATCAATCAATTTAATTTGTATAGCGCCAAATCATAACAGACGTTAGTTAGCAGGTAGTGTGCCTTAACATGTTAACAGTCAAGGTCTATGGGATGGACACACAGAGACCCAACATATCCCCCATTAGCAACAGTGGTGAGAAAAAAACTTCCTTTAAAGGGAAGAAACCGAGCAGGCCAGGCTGCAGGTGGACGGCCAACTGCCATGACCGGTAGGGTTGAAAGAGAGAGGGAAGGAGACAGAGAGAGGGACACAGAGACAGGTGTAGGGATGGACAGGTGTAGGGATGTACAGCTGTATGTTGGAGGTCTGTCATCACTAGTTGTGTTCTTGCTGCTGGCTGCAGGTTGATTAAGCACAAGACAAAGGGAGAGAGAAGCCCAATTAGTAACATACATCCACCTGACATTGATGCAGGTGGGGAATGGATGCAAGTGAGGCAGAGAGGGAGAGGAGAGGCTTGGGAGAGAAGCTAGAAAGAGGAGGAGAAAAAAGGTCAGCGCGTCGTCTAATTCTGGCTGCATAGTTTTATCTACCTAAAAGCTGTATCGAACGGGAAAGGTTTTAGCCTTCTCT
>OMPJ01038765.1:0-10361 GCA_900312935.1 Carapus acus | reverse complement strand
CTGTCATCAGCTCACCTGCTGGCTCTCAAAGGTCCAGGTGCTGTCAGGCAGCGAGGCGTCTAACACGCTGATCACCTCCCTAAAGTCTGTGGTGCTGCTGGGCTTCACCAGAGTGAAGTCGCTGTACTCGGACATGGGGGACAGGCAGGACCTGAAGGACTGACTCTGAGACAGCACGTCTCCTCCCAGGACCTCCACGTACTTAATGGGTCCGTCGGTGTTGAGCTGGATCTGCAGGTTCCTGCTGGCCTTCTTGTAATCGTCACAGTGGCTGCGTCTCACGCAGCAGCCGCTGCTGCTCCTGCTGCTCCTGACGCATTTCACGGCCAAGACCAGGAAAGTCAGCAGAGACAGGACGGACACCGAGGCCAGAGACACGATCAGGTACAGGGTGAGTCTGTCGCTCTTCCTGCCGCTGGCCTCCGACATCTTATGTCTCAGGTCCAGCACGGGCTCGGGGAGGCCGTCCTCCAGCAGGACGGACACGGTGACGGTGGCGGAGCGGACGGGCTCCCCGTCGTCCCTGATCTCTATCAGCAGCCTCTGAGAGGACTCGTCCTGCTCGGACACGGCGCGTTTGGTCCTCACCTCCCCCGTGTACTGACCCACGCCGAACAGAGACGCGTCCGTGGCCTCCGCCAGCCTGTAGGACACCCATGCATTGTGACCCGAGTCAGCGTCCACGGCCGAGACCTTGGTGACCAGGTGAGCCGCTTTGGCCGAGCGAGACATCCTCTGATGGGACAGGGAGCCCAGAGCAGCGGAGGAGGGGAAAATAATGGAGGGGGCGTTGTCGTTCTGGTCCAGGATGAAGACGTGGACGGTGGCGTTGCCGCTGAGAGACGGAGAGCCCTGGTCTTTAGCCTGCACCTCGATCTCAAACACTTTCAGCTTCTCGTAGTCAAAGGAGTGCATGCTGTAGATGCTGCCGTTATCGGAGTTGATGTAGACATAGGAGGACACGGACACGTCCTGGACTTTAGAGTCCATGATAGAGTAGGAGAGCTTTGCGTTGTCTCCAGAATCAACATCGGAGGCTGAGACTGAACACAAAATCTTGCCTGGAGCTTGATTCTCCTTCAGGTAAACGACGTAAGAAGGTTGCGAGAATACAGGTGGGTTGTCATTTACGTCTAACAATTGGACAACAAGGACTTTGTGGCTGGACAAGGACGGTCTCCCAGAGTCGGAGGCGGTTATTTTCACCCTGTGCTCGCTCATCTTCTCACGATCTAGGGGCCCACTCGTCACTAACGTGTAATGGTTGGAGACGGAGGGATTTAACTTGAAGGGAGATTTAGAAGACAAACTGAGCTTCACTTTGCCATTGTCCCCTGAATCCGGGTCTCTCGCACTTAACAACGCGATCACCGTGCCAACAGGAGAATCCTCTGGAACAGGCGACGTTAAAGAAGTCAGAACGATTTCAGGAATATTATCATTAATATCAGTTATTCTAATTTCCACGCCACAGTGCCCGTTCATCTCCGGGTTTCCTTTGTCTTTCGCAATCACGTTAAATCGGTGCAACGCGTTAGTTTCGTAATCTAACGCTCCTTTGGCGACAATTGCTCCGGAGAAAGGATCGATGTCGAATAATGATGAGATCACTTCTGTCGTTTGCTCCGCGAAATAGTATTCAATCTCTCCGTTGGGGCCCTCGTCTGCATCCGTGGCTCTCACACGCAAGATTTCGGAGCCCGGCGCCGCGTTTTCACTCACGTTAGCCTCGTAGCTTTGTTTCTCAAATAGCGGTGCGTTGTCGTTGCTGTCCAGCACCTTAACTGTGATTTCAGATGTGCCGGAGCGCGCCGGATCACCGCCGTCTACAGCGGAGAGAATGAGCGTGTGTACGGGTGTTTTCTCCCTATCTAGAGGCTTTTCAAGAATTAGTTCTGGGAGTTTTCTTCCGTCTTTGAGGTTTTTAACCACCAGTTTGAAATGTTCGTTTTTATTAATGAGGTAGGATTTTACTGAATTGGAGCCGACGTCGGGATCCTGCGCGCTGTCGAGGGGAAATCTCGCCCCTGAATTTACTGGCTCCGCAATTTTCAGCACCTTCTCTTTAGTGGGAAAGCTGGGAGAATTGTCGTTTATGTCCTGTATTTCTACCTCGACTCTGTGGAGCTGCAGGGGATTCTCTATGACGAGCTCCAAAGGCAGCAGACACGACGGTCTTTGTCCACACATCTCCTCCCTGTCTATCCTATCAGCCACCACCAGCTCTCCCTTGGTTAAATCCACGCTGAAATACTGCTTACCCGTGTCGGAGCTTATCCGCAGTTTACGTCTGTGAAGCTCAGGTACGGCCAAACCTAAATCTTTCGCGATATTCCCCACCACGGCGCCGCGTTTCGGCTCCTCCGGGATGGTGTATCGCGTCTGTCCGCGAACTGTATTCCACATAAAAGAGAAATGGAGCCAACACAGGATCGCCAGCCAAGCCGACCGTGTGTTCCCCGACATTATTCCTCGACACATCTCTCCTCACCCCAGTTCCAAAAATTTCCAGCAAACAAAGGAGGACGGGTCAGTAATCCAGTATCGATATCCGTCTTTTACGGCGATAACCATGCTGCGTGTCTGCAGACGCCCTCCTCTCCTCCCGAGGTGAACATCATGCGAGAGCGGAGGCGCTGTGAGACGCAGTAGATCTCTTTGTACAGCTCTGCAGACTATTGGTGCACGGTGAGCACCTGCGTCGACCAATCACTGCTCCCAGAAACGTCTGCACAGTGGTGACGTCACAGACGAAGCTATGTGTATGCGTATGTTATCAATATTAAATAAAACTCAGAGAGCAATGATTCAAATAATACTACTACTATTACCACTAATGAAAATAATGATAATGAGGATGAGGATGGTGATGGTGATAAGATGACAAGAATAATAATTGTAATGACAACAATAATGATAATAATCACAATAGAAATAGAATACAACAGAACTACTAATACTATTAATGATGACGTTGATGATGGTGATAACATAAGGATAATGGTAATCTAATGATAATAATAACAACAACATAATGATAATAACAATGATAAAACTACAATAATAATTGTGCTACTACAACTAATAATAACAACTATAACAGAAATTGTTATAATTGTTATCATCATCATTATTATATTTGTAATTACAACAACACGTTATGTTGCCATTCATTCTCATTAAAACAATTTCTTTTCCATGAGGTCTGTCGATAAAAAATTATGAATCTTGTCAATTGTGCAGTATATTCTACCACTTTCTAAAATTTCCACTTAAGCGATAAATTATAAATATCTTGCCTCGATTCACTTTACATCTCTCATTTCTTCTATGTTTGCACGCCTCAGCACACGTCTGTGAGGCAGGTAAGGCTCTCCGTTGCCTTCATGTGGCCATTCAGAGGCAGTGCAGCTCGTTGACGTCATTCGAGCGCTCTGCCCACAGGCTCAGAGAAATAATCATGTCAGCCGCCCACGTCAGAGACTCGTATGGAGGTTTGTAGGGCAAATGAGAAAAAAAAGAAAAGCGAGGGAGAGCGCAAAGCGAGCTTATCACCATGTCTCTATTTCTGTTTTCCTCCCTCTCTCAAACACACATCTACACACACACGGATCAACACATGCATACGTAACAACGCACACAAAATTACCATCTTTTGTCTGAAATGAACGATACGATAAGGTCATGGAATTATCTAAAAATGTACAAGACATTTTCGGGGAAAATCGCATGGGTATCAGAATATGTGAATTCATCCTGAACAAAGAAATCTGTTGCATTAATTCATAATACAACGTGTTGACAAAAATTGCACATCGGCAACGCTTTGCTCACGGATAAAATGAGCGACAGAGGGAGATGTGGAGTCCGTGAGGAGCAGCGAGGGGCGGGGGAGCGAGAGCGAGCGAGCTGTGATTTCAGCACCACAGAGGTGGACAGCGCCACACAGGCGGCCTGGCGCTGCATGTGCAGGCTGCCGGAGGGGAGGCAGGCGGAGCGGGAGCGGGACTACGTCAGCACAGCAGAGGAGGACAGAGGCACCAAGTCCGCGTCAGACACACGGTTTGGATTTACGGTAGTTTTGAATCACCCCCCGCCACACGCGCAACAATAAAGCCTCACAAATAATGAATGATGAGCTCGAGTTTGGCTGCTGCCTACATATAATTTCATTGTTTACAGACAACATGTAACACAGAGTAAAGGTGGAAGTATGATGCACCCTTACATAACAACATAATAACACACAGAGGCCAGCCACTCATTACAGAAGTGTAAAAAAGTGGTAAGAAGATGCTCATGTGAGATGTGAGCTTGTATCATTTTTAAAAAATGTTTTAATTTTTTTTTAGATCGTGGGCTCAATCCCCCGCACCTCTATTTATCTCGATCTGTGGCACTATTGTAAAATTGGTATTGTGATATGCTCTCATAACAAAATATGTCCACATTAACTGAGTTCCTCTCCTTATTCACAGTACATTGACATATTTCTCTGATGTACTGTCATGACGTCACAGTTAAACCAAAACCATAGTTCACCCCCTTTGGAAAATGTTTTGGTACCTTTTAATCACTTAAAATGTAAACTTGGCATAACAGCAAAGGGGATGTACAGTAAGTGAGATGCTGCCTGCTGCCATGATTGGAATCTCATGACTCACTCAGTGTAGAACATGGCACCCAAAAACAAAGTTAATCATCAAAAACCAGTATGAAAGTAAATAAGTAAATACAGGATAGCCTAATGGACTCATGTGTACAAAAACATATTAATGTTATTGGCTTGTTTTGTCAAGTGGTCGAATAGTCAACAGACTATTTCATTTAGTGTGCTTGTTTCTGTGGTGCATCAGGGATATAACTTCCGAACTATAGAATAGATAGATAGATAGATAGATAGACAGACAGACAGACAGACAGACAGACAGACAGACAGACAGACAGACAGACAGACAGACAGACAGACAGACAGACAGACAGACAGATAGATAGATAGATAGATAGATAGATAGATAGATAGATAGATAGATAGATAGATAGATAGATAGACCAACAGACAGATAGACAGATAGATAGATAGACAGATAGACAGATAGACAGATAGACAGATAGATAGATATCCATCTATCTACTGTAGAAGAACAAGATGCTACATTTGTACATATAAATACGCTTAAAAGGATTCTCCCCTTAAAGAAGCACCTTGATTTGCAATACAGGAAAATACAGGAAAAGTGCTGTGTGTTATGCCCATGACATGTTGCCTTGTGCCTTGTCGTAAGATGTCAGTGAATGGATATATGTATGTGTGAATATATGAATATGTAACTGTATATATTTACTGTATATGACATGCAATGGCGGGTGAGGCACTGACTTCATCACGATCAGATTTGCAAATGCATGAACCCTACAGAGTATCTTATTCACAATATGATTGGCGGCAGTGTATGTGTATGTTTAATTTCTTGGATTGCAAGGTCGACAGATTGATGAATTACCATGAATGTATGTACTGTATGTAGGTAGGTAGGTAGGTAGGTAGGTATATAGGTAGGTATGTATGTAGGTATGTAGGTGTTTGTGTGCTTATGTGTGTACATATGTATGTGTGTATGTATGCCCGTCCATAAGAACGCTGTGTGTGTATGTACATTGCAGTATTGGTCAGTAACCAGTGCAGAGCCTGTGTTTTGTAGTTATTTGCGATTGCATGATAGTGCTGTTGTTTGTGTGTGGTAGTGTGTACAAACAGAACTTTTTCTTACCTTTGAAGATTTAGGGGATGCAGGAAGAGCACAGCGTGAACCAGGCGCAGGAACAGCCGGCAAGGAAGCACATGGAAAAGAAAAAACACAAAGAAAGGGAGGTTGTCGGTTAGATTACAGGTCACTTCCGTGCGTGTTGGGTTGTGGAGCCAACATACTTACCGTGACATGTTAATTGTTTACAATGCGAAGAAACATTAGAATCAGTGGTGGTTTAAGTATCAAATCAATAATGTATTAAATGAGACGTGAATATGATGCTTGTATGCGAACCTGTGACTCATTTTAGAGTAAAAAAAGGAAAAAAGATCTGCTGCATTGCACTGCTGCTCAGAATCAGTAAGAATCAGTACCGCCATACGGACAGCAGAGGGCCTCTGGGCGAATGCTCGGGCTCAGCCCATGTGTTATTCATGAGCTTTGTTGCTTTGCGACCCTGTGGTGGCCACAGCGTGAGTTCATGTCTGCGTGTCTGTGTGTGTGACCTCGTGTGTTTGGGTGTGTCTTTGTGTGCCAACCCCACAATTTCAGACAATGAAAAACATACTTGTGATGCTAAAGAGAACCTATTGCGATACAGGGGAATCTACAGTTCAACAAATAAATCTAACACGATGATTAAATCATAAAAAACAAAGTACACAGGATAAAGAATACATAAAAAAATTGAATTATTGTGTAAGTAAGAGAACATAGAGTTATATGTGTGAAACTAAGCGTCCACCGACAAGGACATGAGAGACAAGCGCACAGGGAAGCATCCATCACACACCCCACATCCCCCTCACACACACATCCTCCTTCTTCTCCATCAATGCAGCACCAGGTCACTGCATTCTGCCCCATCTCACACTCAAACAGGGGCGCCTCCCTCTTTTTCTCAGCACCGACACACTCGGGGCTCCATCGCCCGTCGACCGAAACACCCCCGCGGCTTTTTGGGGAAAGTGGTACGGTCCTGCCTTGCCTGTGAGTCAGCTTGTTGCTATGGTAACACATCCCACCTCGCTTCCTAAGAGGTGGCAATGGTAGGAGGAGAAATAAATAAATAAAAAACACTGGGGATAAAATAGAACACAGGAGGATGGCTGAAAAAGGATGCTTGGATGTCTGATGCGTGGATTGAATGTGTGTACTCTGTGGATGTTTGACAACACAAGGTCATTGCAGACACCGAAAGCTGACAAAAATAAATAAAAAATCTGGAAAATGAAATCTGTGCGTGCGCATCAAAAGCTGTGATTTTACAGAAAACCACAAAACATCAGTATAATGTTACTCGTGTCCGTTTATTGGGCAGAACAAAATGTCCTGCACCTCCTGGCCTCAGCTTCTCCTCTCCTCTCCTCTCCATCCCTTTCTCTTTCTCTCCGCAGCAGAGAGGTGCAGCTGGAGAGGGGGAGGGGAGGCACGCAGAGAATGAGATCAGGAGGAGACGAGGGAGGCTGTGTGAAATTTGCCACTGAGCCTGCGACACAACACCCAGACCACAACAGCAAATCATACCGCGCTTAACACAACATCTACGATTGTTGTGTTTGATCTGACTGAATGGAAACACAATTCAACACAACCTGCTGGGGTTTTGTGTAGAAATTAACTCACAACTTCTGCCCTTGCCCCACATTGCAGCGCTCTAATCCTGGCGTAATCCTGCCCACTGCAGCCTCCCACACACCCTCACACAAACCTTTAACGCACACTTATCACACACAAATCACAACTTTAAGTGAACAATCAAGTCCAACAAGACGCCGGCTTCAATTGTGACAGCGTATCTGAGATTTGTCCGATAAAAAGTGACAGAAGTTTATTTGAGAAGCTTTATTTAAAAACAAAAAGATGAAACAAGTCTGAATATTATTCAGTTGTCTTGATAACTGCTGACGGAATGTAAATGAAACAAATGATACAGCCAAAAAAAAAATCCTTCAGGGGTGGAACATGTTCTTGAAGAACATGCTGAAGAATGTTTAGACACACACAAGTGAACACTGCATCTCCTTCAGAGCCAAGCAAAGTGTTTTTTGTTGTTGTTATATGGCCAAAGATTGACACAAACTCAGCGGGGACAAATTCAGACAATATAGCCGATGTGAAAACCACACCAGCAGCAAAGTATCAAAAAAATCTTGAGTCACAATCATACTGTGTACTGTGAGAGTGAGTCACATGCAGAGACTCATGAGATACATCCCACCACCAGGTTGCTTCTATGTTTCTTAAGTATACCGACATCAAAACAAACCACCAGCAAACAGCTGTAAACAATGTAAACACACACACACACACACTCCACTGCCATGGTATGATGGTGCAGAGCTGTTTTGCACATTCTCTGTCGAAACAACATCAGGATAAAAGCAGAGCCGTCTCTCCTTCGATCAAACCGCAGAGTCACACCTCTGTGAGGGTCGACACACACACTGCTCCAGGAAAATAAAGATATATTTTGGAAAAAAATGCCCATAGGCATGCATAAAAAACATCAGCTGACTACAGATGAGGGTGAGGAAAGAGGAACTGCAGCTCCTGTTGTTGCTTTATGTGAGATCAGTGATCAGCTTTGTCCCTTTATTGCTGCATTGCACACCCACACACACACACAGTCTTTTTTCTTTTTCGACGCTATACTATCGCATGGTGAAATCAGTCCTCCCTCTGCTGTAAACACACGACACACACCAACACACATACACAAACAAAGAGGCTCTGCGTGTCAAAATGGCTGCTGCGCATCACTAACACAGATACTGAGCAGCGATGGTGGAGACTGCCAAGCTACCACGTGCCTCCTCCTCTTCCTCTTCCCCTCCCCCCTCTGCCTCTCTGTCTCATCTTCCTCTCCATGCTGCCTCCCTCTCTCTCTGGCTCTCTCCATCCCCCACTGCTCACATCTCCCTATCACCATTCCATCATTTCTCAGAATCCTCAGATTGATTTGTTGCAATTTTATTGTCTCAACTCGGCATCTCTTCGTCCTTCAGCATTTTTGCGATGCTGTGGATGGAACGCCTGCGTGCTGCGGCGTGTTACGACAGGAAGTAGGTCACGGAGATGCGGTGCTCGGCCCGAGAGAGCAACAGACACAGCCCGCAATCATTTCATTTCCACGGTCCAGTTTGTCTCTGGCCTACATATCAGTGATTTGATTGACGGCGGGTAGGATGAAGATTTGTGATCCTCACCACCGCCATGTTCAATATTACGTGAAACTGAAAACACACACATAACAGGTGAACAATCCAATGATCAATAATATGACAGAGAGTCGGTCCTGTTTTTGCTGCATACAGAAAGAAAAAAACAACGTTGAAATATAGCAAATGCTTTTAAGCTCAAGTGATGGAGGAAACCTGTTATTGACAAACCAAGATTGCTGCTTCTGATCAGATATCACAGCAGCATCTGTGAAAACGTCACCTCACTTTTCCTGGAATCGGCGGTTCCATGTATATATCATATTCCAAAATGTATTTCAAAGTGTACAGAAGGGCGGGTAGTATGGGATGACGGGCAGGTTACTGATACACTTCTACAACAGGCGCTCACGCCTCTACCTGAAGTGGAGGGAGACAACAGCTTAAGCCAAAATTTGCCAAGTTGTAAGTAAATATTGCTAAAAAATATACAGGTGGTGTTATCAAACCTTGGTGGAAACAATTTCAGCTATTCACAACCTGATTAGACAGCGACACAGGTCGTGACCGGCTAGATACAGACTAAACACAAAGCCAAGCTACTGGTCTTGTCCATGGTGCTGAAATTGAAGAGGTCAACTACTGTCCTGGCAACAACTACACTGATAATTCCTGGATTCAAGTAAGTGTTAATATGGTGTTCTAACCTCCAGAGGAGAGTCTGGTTCATCCAGGATGCTCTTCTCATGCTGAAGACGCTGCATTGTTCCTTTAGCACCGGAGTCCATTATCAGGACGTTCTGACCATATTTTAAGTCACTTTTTCTGGAGTCTGTTGTCCTGCACGTGTCATAATTATACACATGAGGCAGAGTTCCTGTACCCAGAGTGTCTGAGTAACGCGGCGGGTAATACGGAATCACCGGGAGGTTGGAGTGATAGAATCGAGCCTGTCTCCACCTGTATATCTTCACCGAGATGATGACCACCACGCAGGTGATGAATAGGAAGGACACCACAGCCAAAGCCAACACCAAGTAAAAAGTCAGGTTGTCGTCGTACTCCTTGTCGTGTGTAAAGTCAGCGAAGTCAGACAGCACTTCGGGAAGCTGTCGGCCACCGCCACGTTCACAATGACTGTAGCTGAACGAGAGGGCTGCCCGTTGTCCTCCACTGTGACGGTCAGTCTTTGTTTGACAGCATCTTTCTCACTCACTTGGCGGATAGTTCTTATTTCTCCATTCTGGAAGCCCACTTCAAACAGCGCCCTGTCTGTGGCTTTCTGGAGTTTATAGGAGAGCCAGGCATTCTGTCCAGAGTCCACATCCACAGCCACCACTTTAGTCACCAGATAGCCCACGTCTGCCGAGCGAGGCACCATCTCGGCCACCACCGAGCCGGCCGTCTGGACCGGGTACAGGACCTGAGGGGGGTTGTCGTTCTGGTCCTG
>OMPJ01038761.1:7111-20063 GCA_900312935.1 Carapus acus | reverse complement strand
GGACAGCAGAGCGGCGCCGTCCCCGCAAGGCTTGGCCGCTGAGCTGTAGGACGGCGGCGGCGGATGATAGGACATGGCGCAAGTGGGCGTGGCCAAGTACCCGCCGACGGACGGGTCGGGGTAGGCGTCGCCGCTGCAGGAGTAGGCCGGTGGGGGCGGGGCGGCGGCGGCGTACACGTGGCTGATGTCCGGCTGGCTGTGTGCCATGATGCCCAGGCTGGGACGGCACCGTCGCCGGGGCTCACCTGCACACGCACACACACACACACGCGCACACACACACACACACACAGGTTGTCATCACGTCTTCTCAACAATGAGTGTTGTCATGTTAACCGGCTGTCTCACACCCTCTTCCTGCTCCACCTCTAACCTGGTATTTACATATGGGGGAGGAAGAGGAGAAGGAGGAAGACGAGGAGAAGAAGGCTCAATCCAAGCGGGTCTGCTTTCTTCTCGTCCTCCTCTCATCACACTCACTCACACATGATGTACAAAAAACACTGTGTGTGTTTGTGAGAGCAGAGGTGGGAATCTCTCTCTCTCCCGCTCTCTCTCTTTCTCTCCCCCCTCATCTCCCACTCCGTCTCTTTCTCCCACCATCTCACTCTGTTTCTGTCCCTCTCTCTCCATCTCACTCTCCCCCCCATCTCTCTCTCTTGTGTCCCTCACATCCTCTCTGTCTCTCCCAAGTTCCCTCTCACCCTTCCTCGCTCTTTGTCTCTCTCTCTCTCTCCCCTCCTCCCTCTTCCTCGTCCTCTCTCTCTGTCTTTTGAACGCCCACAGTTTCAAAAATGTTGGTGTGCATTGTGTGCTTTTTGTGTCAGGCCGCCCACACTGTGGCAGATGGGGGTTTGGACGGTCCACACATGCATGCATGCATACACACACACACACACACACACACTCACACACACACACACACAGCCTTCGCCCACGCCGCGGTGCTCCCGTAGAGCCCGTGGGTGTGTGTCTGGGGGGGGGGCGCTCCTGAGATTAATCATCTGTCATCTGCTGCTTTTCTTAATCTGGACCTTTTTGTCTCAGCGCTCAGGCCGCCTGCCGCCTGCCGCACACACACACCTACACACACATGCAGTGACGTGGAGTCCACACACGCCTGCAGGACGAGAGCAGGCGCGAGGCAGAGGAGCCCAGAACCAACCAGGGAAGAGCCCAGGAGGAGGAGGAGGAACCTTCAGCTTCATCTCCAGCCTGCAGCTCCCGCACGCAGCCTGCATCGCGTAGGCATCTGGAGGCACCGCCAGCACCCGAGCCTGACGCTCCGGCACACGCACGCACGCACGATGGGTGCCAGCACCCAGCAGAAGCGGTCTGGTTCGGCCGCTTAGCTGTCCGAGTTTAGCTGGAGGTCAAAGGTCAGCGGCAGCCGCCGAGCTGCGGGTCCCAGTGAGCGTGTGATGGTGACGCCGCTCTGAACCTCCACAGGCCCCCCACACGCCTGAGGGGCATCAGGGTGGCCGTGAGCGGGCCGACCCGTCCAGGTGCCCGTGCGCTGACATCAGCACAAAAAGGCCCGATAACAATCGGACACTCCAGGTTGCCGTCAAACAGCAGCCGGTCTGATCGCAGATCCGTCGGCCCGATCGCCCATCAATCAACTACAAGGCAGAAGAACGTCCCAACAAGAAAGTCCACACACAGCAGCACCGGGGCTCACTGCCCGCTGGGTCACAGACCACTCACAACTCACTAACCTGTCATCAACCCATCACTAGCTCACTAACCCTCACCAACAATCGCTAACCCCGCACCAACCAGTTACCAACCCGTCACGACCCCCTCACCAGCTCCAGCCTCACTCACCCTCACTAGCTTGAGATGGCTGGCGCTGCCTGGCGTTGCTTTGTTTGAGGCTTTGTTGGATAGGATAGGAGCTGTGCTGATGTTTGACCTGCTGCCGCTGCTCCTTCTGCTGCTCCTTCAGCTGGTGGCCTCGCCGAGCCTCGGGTCCTTCTCCGTCGCCCGCTTGCTGCTCAGAGACTAAGGCCGACGTGTCCTCGGACGGACGAGACTCCGCGTCTGGCTGTCCGAACTGACTGTCGCTCGCCGAGGCTTCTCGCTCGCCCCCAGAGAGGGTCACCATCACCCTGGTCTGCGTGGGCGAGAGAGAGAGAGAGAGAGAGAGAGAGAGAGAGAGAGAGAGAGAGGCTGTGTGCAGGGGGGGAACACTCCGATTGTTCCCTCTCTCCACCCTCTCCCCTAAAATTGTTATGGTAATGAAGGACTTAGCTGCTGCTCACACACACACACAAACATGCACACACACACTCTGCCCTGCCCTGGAGCAAGGCAGCAGCAGCTTTCACAGCCTCTTCATCGTCAAGACCAGGTCTGGACCAGAGTCCGAATCTGGACCTCAAGTTAAGTTTGTCATTTCAAACACTGCTCAGTGCAAAAAGAGAAGACGGGCGAGGTGTAGGGGGTGGTGGGGGGGTGGAGGGGAGGAAAGTAAATAAACGTCAGCCCGTATCTCACTCACACATTCATTCTTTCATTCAGTCGTTCACAGCCAGCTGAGCCACGCCTGATGGGGGCGGAGCCACTGAACATGTGAGAGGGCAAAGCCAGAGCCTCATAGGGAGCGAGCGCATGCGCGAGTTGATGTATTTCCTAACCCGAAACACACCATGTCTAAATGCATGCGTGTCGGGGGAGCACACATGTGGACTCTGGCTTTGGGGTTTGCGTGTCACACAAAGCCTCCAGGGGCTGTGTGTGGGCGACCCTGAGCAGAAGGAGCGGTACACACACAATTGAGTGCCACAGTGAGTGTGTGTGTATATGCGTGTGTGTGTGTGTTCCAATCAAACCCCTCGCCAGAGGTGGAATGTTACTGCACCTTAACTTTGGACTTTGTACCTCCTCTCTGAAGGACACACACCTGTCTGGCCACCAGTGTTGGGGATTCATTCAGTTGTTTTTTCATATTAACATCCTCCTTCCAAAAGTTACATGTTGGAGACTGAAGCTTCTGATTGGCTGTCTCTGGTCATGTGCCATTCAGTCAGCGTCAGATTCAGCAACATGTCGGAGGCGCGGAAAAATATGTTCCTGAGTTGGAAACTCAAACACCACTTTGTTGAGAGAGCCGACAAGGGCCCGAACATTATTGTACAATGCAAAAAGTATTTGCCAGCGGTGAAGGTGCTGTCGACGTCGAAACAGTCGATGTCAAATCTAAAGACACATCTAAGGGTACGTATAGCCTAACTGTCACTCAGTTACTTGCAAGTGCTCACATAAAATACAGTGGGGAAGAAGTGCCAACCTCCTGTGTCTCTTTTCATGCTTAGTAGATTACGTGATGACAGGTTTGATTTTTGAATGACACAGAGCAAGTGCTTTAAGTTCTGCCCAAAATTTGCATTGACTTTTGTGAAAGTTTACAGATATGCTAAGATAATGAAAAATGTGATGTGTATGCACAGCTGTTCTCAGAGTAAAAACTGAAGTACTGAAGTTCAATCTTGTGGAGTCTTTTATGATATTGTCTTGATGTAGTCTTAGCTGAAAGGTTAACACTATCAGGTCTTAAAATATTATATGGATAACAGTCGGGAGCATTCATTCAAAATTAAGGAAAGTAATCAAAATGTAACCAAATGTAATTAGTTACATTACTTTGAGAAAGTAATTGAAATAGTTACACTACAATTACATTTTCAACAGGGTAACTTGTAATTGTAACCAACTACATTTCCAAAGTAATCTTCCCAACACTGCTGGCCACTTTGTTGCCATCACACAGTCACCTCAAGATCAAGATACAGAGACTTTATTGGCTACACACTCAAGCAAGACGTGTCCTGAAACACAGTGGCGGTGGCATGTGCAGTGTGATGAAGAGCAGAGGGAGAAGCCTGGAGCAGGTGAGAGGCTGGACTGACAAAAGCCTACTCTACATCTGAGTCTTTCACTTTGTACAATAACCCGTCTAATTAGGACGACTGTTTTAGATTACAGGTAACAGCCACTCCGCGGCTATCTGTCACGCTAAACTGCCTCTGGGGCCTCCGGTGATGCTGCACACAGCGCCGCCTGGCGTCACTGTGGAAGCAGCGCCTGCGGAGCGCAACATTTCCCGCCCCATCATGCTTTGCGTCACGGGACTCTGACCAATGGTGTGGCGCGTGCGCATTGCTGTGCTGCCATTGGCTGAAGGCAATTTAAAACTATCGCTGCAAAAAAAAGGCGGCCGTTAGCCGTTAGCAGGAGTGCGCGTCAGAGCCTCGGCAGCGGTCCCCCCTCACAGGCTTCCCAGGACTTTAAACTCTTCTTTCCAATCGTATCGCAACTCGCAGAAACATTGGACTCGGTTCCGAGAGTCAGACGGACCCGCATACAAGGCAAGTCTCTGAATAAAATTACCGCCTTAGCGCTCCCTCCCGGGAGGGATCCTGCACTAGCAGCGATGCTACCGTCTTAGCCGAGGCCGTCACTCAGATTTGTTAGACCTGAATATGTTTACCTTACTGTCGGTGGACTTAAAGCTTTTGTCTCATGTTAAAGCTGGATCTTACTTACTCGGTGCTTTACTACCGTTTTGAGGGGCGGTTGTAGTGACGTCACTCATGTGTTTGGCTCAGTGAATACACAAACGCCGATCGACATTCTGCTCGACTAAATCAACTTTTCGATCGTAATACGCATCTATGTGGCATCCATTTAGTTCACGATCTGACATGACTCACTGGAACAATCGATCGTGCCTCTGTAGTTTCCATCTCGATGTCAAAGTTCTGCCCGTCAGTGTTTTTGTGACACCGATCCAACGTCACAGTGATTTACAGTATATACTGTATGTCACAGTGATCTACACTTTGAGTGTTACAGTGATCTCTGGATGTCATTAGATAGAGTTATGTGTACCCACAGGTCCGTAAGGTTCGAATGGACAGAGAGTAGACAGACAGAGTCTTTGTTTTGGTGGCCGCTGTATAATCATGGGATACAATATTCATCCCAGTGTTCTCGGTAAATGTCTTATTCTTGAGTATTTTGACAGTAGTTCACAAAATTCAGTATCAGGCCCTGATTGTCTTAGTTTAGCCCTGTTCAGTTTGTGCTTTGTCCGTTTGAGCTGCTGGGCTTTGACTCTCCCAAATGGATCAGTGAGGCGTCTATCAGTGTGTCTACTCGATACCAAAAGAACTCATCACAAACCCGTATAGACTAATTACTCTCCAAGGACCCTGAAAGAGGACTTCGTGCCATGCCACGATTGTAGTCTGCACATTCCTGACTTCTAACTGAAACTGATAAATGGACTCAAATAGAATTGTTTGATCTCTGGAATTAATCTGCTGGAATTGTCCGTGTCTGTGTGTAGGCTCTGAGTCATCATGGCTTCCAACCTGAGCAGCAGTAAACTGGACGAGAAAGGCAGAAACATCCAGGTGGTGGTTCGGTGCAGGTAAAGCCCGTTTGCAGCGTTTGGTGGGCTGCTGTACTTGTGTCAGCTGAGATGTTCCCTCCCACCCTGACCACCCTCGCTGTGACAGAATCAGACGGATGAATGGGTCATTTCCTATTCATGACGTGTGTGTGTGTGTGTGTGTGTGTGTGTGTGTGTGTGTGTGTGTGTGTGTGTTCTCAGACCCTTCACCACGGGCGAGTGGAAGTCTTCCCACACAGTGATTGAGTGCGACGCCCACAGGAGGGAAGTGGTCGTGCGGACTGGGAGGGCGAATGACAAGGCCACTCGAAAGACGTACACCTTTGACATGGTGAGCACGTGGCCGCGGCTCTGACCGATGCTCCTCGCACCTCGGGCCTCTGCTCTGACAGGCCGTTTGTTCAGGTGTTCCCGCCGACCGCCAAGCAGATCGACGTGTACCGCAGTGTGGTGTGTCCCATCCTGGACGAGGTCATCATGGGCTACAACTGCACCGTGTTTGCGTAGGTTGATTTGCTTCGAGGTTTGAGTTTGAGCCGGCGCAAAGTGCCCGAGCACCAACGCAGACGGGGGGAAGGTGGGGCAGCGAGCCGCGGGTCCCTCACGGTCACCGTGGCGTCCCATTTCCTGCAGGTACGGGCAGACGGGAACGGGGAAGACCTTCACCATGGAGGGGGAGAGGAGCTCAGATGAGCAGGTCACGTGGGAGGAGGTCAGCCGTCCTCTGTGTGGACAATCTTGTCTTGTGTGTGTGTGTGTGTGTGTGAGACAAAACAGCATGTTGACATCCTCCTCCTCCTCCTACTTACGGCTTGCTTCTGTTCCAACCCTCTCGCTGACGTTGGCGCCCTGTGGCCCAGGACCCCCTGGCGGGCATCATCCCCAGAACCATGCACCAGATCTTTGAGAAGCTGACCAAGAGTGGCAGCGAGTTCTCTGTCAAAGTGTCTCTGCTGGAGATTTACAACGAGGAGCTCTTTGACCTGCTGAGCCCCAGCGAGGACGTCGGTGAGCGCCTGCAGCTTTTTGACGACCCCCGCAACAAGGTGTGAGACGCGCACGCACGCACGCATGCACGCACATACGCACGCACGCGCACACCGCGACATCACAACAATCTACTCTCATCGCTGTTTTGGAACTGATGGTGGTGCTGTGTTGTCAGCGTGGAGTGGTGGTGAAGGGTCTAGAGGAGGTGACGGTCCACAACAAAGATGAGGTTTATCAGATTCTGGAGAGAGGAGCAGCCAAGAGGAGAACAGCCTGCACCCTCATGAACGCCTACTCCAGGTACTTGGATTCACTTGGAGTGGAGGCTCTCAGACCTCTGACCGACCGACCGACCGACTGACTGACTGAGGCAGCCTGTCTTATCTTAACCTGTGTTTGTGTTTAGTCGCTCCCACTCGGTGTTCTCTGTCACCATCCACATGAAGGAGATGGCTCAGGAGGGAGAAGAGCTGGTGAAAATCGGCAAACTCAACCTGGTAAGCACAGTCTTCTCCTGGAGTCGGGCCGGGGGGTCAGTCTGGGGGGGCCAGGTTGGTGGTGTGTGTGCGGGATGAGCAGGGGCCGGCAGCGTGAAGCTGGCGGATGCTGCGGTGCTTTGGGCCTCAGACAGAAGGAGAAGCTGAGCCGGGGGGCGGGTCTCTCATGTAGGTGGACCTTGCCGGCAGCGAGAACATCGGGCGCTCGGGCGCAGTTGACAAACGAGCCCGCGAGGCTGGAAACATCAACCAGTCGCTGCTGACGCTGGGCAGAGTCATCACGGCTCTAGTGGAGAAGAGGCCCCACGTCCCCTACAGGTCGGGAGCAGCGCCTCCTGCAGGCAGCCTACGCCCACAGGGTCCTCGGAGGTTTAGAGCCTGAGTTTGTGTTTTGGTCTGCAGAGAGTCCAAACTGACACGGATCCTGCAGGACTCGCTGGGAGGACGCACCAAGACCTCCATCATAGCCACTGTGTCGCCCTCCTCCTACAACTTGGAGGTACTTTTCCACTTTCAACTCCTCCGCTGATAGTGACCAGACGTGTGACGAGGACGTGGGTGTCTGTCTGTCTGTCCATCTGTCTCTCTGTCTGCAGGAGACATTGAGCACATTGGACTACGCCAGCAGAGCCAAGAATATCATGAACAAGCCTGAGGTCAACCAGAAGCTCACTAAGGCCGCACTCATCAAGGTACTGGCCCCGCCCACTCTGCTGTCTGTGGGGGGGGGTTACGGCCTCTCTCACCCCTGTGTGTGTGTGTGTGTGTCCTCTCAAGGAGTACACTGAAGAGATAGAGCGGCTGAAAAGTGACTTGGCAGCCACACGAGACAAAAATGGCGTGTACCTGTCTGCTGCCAACTACAAGTAGGAAACGGCACGCACACACACACCTTGATGTACTGTACCTTTATCTGAACCTGTGTGTGTGTGTGTGTGCGTGTCAGGAGCATGACAGGTCAGATCACTTCATACGAGACACAGATTACAGAGTACACCAACAGGATCACTGTCATGGAGGAGGAGCTGAAGAAGGTAGGAGAGATGTCCAGTCACTGTGTGGACTGTGTATGGACAATGTTGTGCTCGTGTCCTCCTGACTCTCTCTCTCTCTCTCTCTCTGTGTGTGTGTGTGCGTGTGTGTGCGTGTGTGTGTGCGCGTGTGTGTGCGCGTGTGCGTCAGGTGGTGGAGCTGTTTGCTGACAGCAAGAACAGGTTGGAGCTCTGCACTGCTGATCTGGACCAGAAGCAGCTGAGGTGAGTTGTTCTTCTGCCGTAGTGCTGCTGCCCAGCTCCACCTGGGTCCTACAAGCTTGTCCCCGTCTCTCTGACAGGCTGGAGGAGATGGACAGAGACCTTCATCAAACTAAAGAGAAGCTAAGTCTGGAGGAGCTGGTCAGCTCTGAGCTGGACAAAGCTCAGGAGAAGCTGTACAGCACGGCGGGAGAGGTGAGGGGCCTCCGTGACCTCCATGACCCCAGGTGCTGTGCCATCACCACCCTGCTAACATGATCGTCTCCTTACTGGAACAGCTGCTGAGCACGGTCACCACCTCTACCGGCGACGTGTTGAACCTCCAGGACAAACTGGACAGGAAGGCAAAGGTCAGGCTGGCCCTGTGGCGGCACGTCCGAAGGTGGGCCTGGTCCTCCTACTCTGAGGGACCTGAAGAGACGAGGGCTGTTCTGTGGTTCGCAGGTTGAGCAGCACAACGAGCAGATTCATCACAGCTTCTCTAAGGGTGTGGAGGAGGAGCTGAGCAGGATGGAGCTCAGCATCCAGCAGCATGGAGCCCAGCAGCAGAACATGCTGAGCTGCTACACCAAGGCCGTTGGTGAGTACAGACGGGGAGGAGCAGGACGTGTCCCACGCCCACCACTGCATGTCAGAGGCACCAGCGAAGGTGGAGATGTTCGGAGCCGTCTGATGTAGGACGGCCTCAGGAGACGCCCCGTTTCTCCAAGGCCCATCTTGCGTCACGGGTTCATCAAGTGGCTCCGTCGGCCGAAGGAGCAGAGCCCGGTGGACGGCTGAGGTTCCGGGGCACCGTCACGGAGGGCAGATGTGTCCAAAACCAAGACGTGCTGTTGGGTTTGGTGTCTTGAGCAGAGGAAGGAAGGAGATGAGCCGAGGAGGGAGACCGTCAGATGCCCCTCCTCCTCCTCCTTGGGCTTTGACCATCTGCCTACTCTGTTGCAGAGAGCATGTTGGTGATGAACGAGGCCGCCTTGGGCGGAGCTCTGCAGGTGGTGGACCAACTGGTTGGTGGCGTCAAAGAGCACATGCTGGAGGGCTTGGCCCGATTTCAGGAGGGACTTCATCAGCAGGGGGCGCTGTGTCAGCAGAGCAAGGAGGGCGTGCTGCAGCTTCTGGTGAGGATCATGGACCTCCATGTACCGGAGCTGACCAATCACCATCCACCTTGAGTTTGAGTTTGAGTTTGAGTGTGTGTGCGTGCGTGCGTGTGTGCGTGTGTGTGCGTGCGTGCGTGCGTGCGTGCGTGTGCGTGCGTGCGTGTGCGTGCGTGCGTGTGTGTGTGCAGGCGGAGCATCGGCAGGACATGGAGGAGGTGCTGGGAGCTCAGGCTCTGCTGGGCCTGTCAGCTGTTGGAGAGCTGAGTGAGGCTCTCAAGACCAACATGGAGGAGCAGCAAGTTCTTGCAGAGAAGGTTGGACTCGTGTGTGAAGTGATGGAAGGTTGAGTAGCGACTCCATGAGGTGTTAGGAGCCTCTTTGTTTCGGGGTGGGACTGTTGCCGTGTGACGGGGCATACAGGAGAAGGGACGGCGCCCCCTGTCTGTTATTCACTTTGCGTTTGAGTGGGGAGCTTTGTCCAGTTAGCAGCAGCAGCGAAGCCACGAGTCCGTCTCCCCTCATGTCTGCCTTCTGCTGGACTGCTACCTGTCCTCACGACCTCGACGGTGTCTGCTGTTGGTCAGGTGGAGGCCCTGAAGGAGACGGCGTTTTTTGACGGACTGGTCCAGAAGATGGCGGAGCTCAGAGAATCCACGGTCCAGCAGCTCGACGTGATGCAGCGCCAGCAGGAGGCGCTGGAGGAGCAGATCAGAAGTGTGACGGAGAAGCAGCAGCTGGTGAGCGTCCACGGCTCTGCTCCTCACGCTGCGGCCGGCCGCTCTGTAAGCTTGTGTGGGTCCCGACAGAGTCTCAGGAAGACGGTGGAGGCCCTGCAGGAGCAGATGGAGGAGATGGACAGGGACCACGCTGCTCTGCGCTCCTCCGCCGAGGCCCTGCGCAAACCTCGCAGCAGCCTGCAGGACAGCATCCGCAGGTGAGGCGCCGCCGCCCCCTGCAGGCCGAGCGGGGCGGCGAAGGAGGGACGGTCAGCGGGGCCGAGTGAGTTCCGTTTCTGCAGATTGGTCCTCGTGTTCATCTGCTTCTCCTTCCCTGTCCCACGCAGCACCTGCGGCTGGCTGGAGCACGAGGCAGCAGCTAATATGGACCTCCTGGCCTCCACCTCGGCCTCCTTGGCCTCCTCACTGCGTGTCAACGTGGAGGAGAACCTCCAGACTGTGGAGCAGATCACAGGACGCTGCGTGCTTCACCACACCTCCGTATCAGGTCACTTAGAACGTCTTGCTTCTCCTCCGCCTCGGGCTTCTCCTGCCACGGGTCACGGAGGAGCCCCATGAGTGCACCAACACCCTGAAGGTGGCGTGGCAACAGATGGAGACGCATCCTCTGTCTGCAGGTTTGGTGCAGCGCAGCGCTCAGTGGAGCTCCAGGGTGAAACGTCAGGCCGAGACGGGAGCGCAGGAGCAGCTCAGTGCGCTGGAGAGGTTTGCTGGCCAGGCGGCGACCCAGCAGCAGGTACTTCCCCGTCCTGCCGCGAGCTCCTCCGTGCTCCTCGAAGCTGTCCTGGAGCTAAAGGTCTCTTTCCTCAGAACCTGGAGCTCCTCTGCAGCCGTCAGCAACGGGCAGCGGGAGACGAGCTGTCTGTCCACGAGGAGCAGATGAGGGCGTCCGCGATGGCCGCACGGAACCAGACCTCCTCAGACCAGACCCTGCTGGACCAGCAGCAGATTCGTCTCATCGGTCGGGTGGAGAGCACCAGGCAGCTGGTCCGGGGTCTGCAGGGCCAGCTTCAGCAGGACGCTCCCACAGGTAGGCTCGCCATCACGCTCTGCCAAAACCACGCACGCCCACCTGAGCGTCCCGGAGGAGCCACGTCCCAGCCTCAGGGGCGGGAGCTGTGAGGTGCCCCTGCTGCTCCTCCTGTGAGGGGTGGGGGAGGGGGTCAGCACCTGTGTCCCTAACCATCTACGGCGCACCCTGCAGGCCGCACGCCGCAGAGGCGGGAGTTCGTTTTCCCACGACAACTGGAGAAATGTCAGCAACGTGCTGAGCTGCTGGAGAGTTTTAGGAGCCAGCAGGAGGCGCTGCAAGCTGCCATGGAGGATGACAAACACAGCCAAAGTGACGACGTAGGTCCACCAACTGAGGCCTTCTGAGCAGAGAGCCACCGAGGAGTGTCCAGCAAGAGCTGAACTGTCCGTCTGTCCCCCCCGTCTGTCTGCCAGGAGTCTGTGGAGGACGAGCCCAGCCTGTGTAACAGTGAGGCCACTGAGCCCTCCTTTGTCGACGAAAACCTGCTGTGTAACGAGAGGGGGGTTCCTTTCTTCAAGGTGAGACGAGCGAGGACGCTCTGAGGAGGCTGGCGTCTGGTGAATGTTATTTCACGTGTTCTTGTCTCTCAGCAGAAGAAGGGGGGAAAGAAGGACACGAAGATCCCGGCAAAGCCCAAGCTGGCGGAGGGCGAGTGTCCCCCGACACCGCCCAGGTCACGGCTGCCTTTGAGTTGCAGGAACTGAAGCGCACTCGCATTTGAATGTGGAGGAGCTGCGTGAGTGTCTTGTGTCTGTGTTCTCTTCCTTTTTAATGATTATTAAAGTTGTGTCTTAGTCAGTGATGTCATCCTTTATCATAACTAAAGATGTTTGTCACTTGCCCGTCCATGTGCCGTCGATGACGGCCGTGAGACGGTGAATAAACTGAGCGCCCCCTATGGGTCGGTGTGGGACTGAGTTTGTGGCTCCAGTCGCGTCCGTCACTTCCGCGTTGGAGCGTCGCTGGCGACCGCCGCCCTCCTGCTTCCCGCCGCCCTTTAGCCGTCCGCCGAGCATGAGGACGGCGACGCTGCTCGGGCTCCTCGCGGCTCTGCTGCTGGGCCGCGCGGCGTCCGAGGCAACGGGGACGATCGACGTCGTAATAGGAGGTAAATATGAGGCTCCACTCCCCGTCCTGTGCTTTTAGCCCGGGCTGATGCTAACGCTAGCCGAGCTAATGCTAACGTCACCTTCGCTTTGAAACGCGGCACCGCCTGGACGCCACCTGTCACTCGGTCCCCCGATTTCTCACTCGGTCCCCCGATTTCTCACTCGGTCCCCCGTCCCCTCACTATCTCTCCCGTCCTCTAACTGGGTTCTCCGCCCTCTCACCTGTCCCCTGACTCGATCCTCCAGCCTCCCATCTTTGCCCTCCCCTGTCTTCTCTGGCTGACAGGTGGCCGCTGGTCCTCTGTCTTCCGTCATTCTGTTCTGTGTCCTCTTGATCTGTCGCGTTGTCTCCAGTTTTGGGCGTGAATCTGAGACCGTTACGTTCTTGACGTACGTTCTTGTCAGACTCCGTTCACGCTGCTGGTTCGGCCCACGGGCGACCCACATCCCAGTCTGAACAGCAGAAATCAGACTGGGCGCACTTTGATTTGTGGTCCAGAATCTGACATTAACCCAGTACTTGTCCAATCAGCGACAGTCTGAACAGGCATCCTGCTGTCGTGCCTTTGAGGTGAGACAGGTTACAAGAAGATGAGACAGGACAAGATGAAAATGAAACACTGACATGTGATGCCAGCATATGTACTGCTGTTAGCTTAGCCACAGTCGTCTGGAGCAAGAGGAGGTGTTTCTGAGGAGAGGGAGAAGTTAGGGGCAAGGAGGAGGAGTGGACGGAGACGGGAGGGGACACTGGGGTCAGCCATCCTAGGCGGTGGACGGGGAGGTGAAGGACGGACAGCAGGCAGGATGGGGG
>OMPJ01038759.1:0-20534 GCA_900312935.1 Carapus acus | reverse complement strand
TCCCTCCGCCCCACCCCACACAGAGAATGACCAGCCATCCCTTGTTTGGTTTGACAGAGGGAAGTTTTATTTAACCTTTGAAGGTAAGTTATCGTAGCAGCTGGACTGTCACACCCACATGCACACACTCACACACACACATGCACACACGCACGCACATATGCACTTTCAAGGCTCATCTGTGCAACCTTCCTCCCTCTGCCCTTTTTCACCCCTCCCTCCTTCCCTCCCTACATCCTTCCTTCCATCCCTCCCTGCACCCTCCCTGCATCTGCATTTCTAACTCACCCCGACTCACACTAACCCCTGGCTGAGCAAAATCGTCCTTCATCTCTCCTCTTCCTCCTCTCTTCTCTCCTCGCGATGGTCTTGCCGTCCCTCTGGTCCGCACTCTCTTCCACACTGGATGCACTAATCTCTCTGTCCCCACTTTTCTTTTCTTCCTCCGATCTGGCTTGTGATCTCCAGGGCTCTCAGACCCTCCTTGATGTTGTCACAGTCGCTCAACTTTAAACGGCACGCCAGCTCTGCGCCATTTCCGCTGCTCTCTTTTGCTTCTCGCCGCCGTGCCTGTGCTCCATCATTTCTGCTGCGCGTCGATATTTGGTTGTCGGTCTAAGATTTGGGGTTAGATGCGTGACACCGCGGCGTGGGCTGGTCTGATTTTTTGATGAGCACTGACATTTCACACTAACTTTCTGTTTTCATCCCCCCTGGCTCAAACATGTCGTCGCTGTCACTCATCCGTCGTCACCCTCTTCATCATTGTTATTGTTATTGTTATTGTCCCTCATTGTCTCCGCTCATAAATCAGTCTGGCAGTAAATTGTAGCTTAAGGTGACTCAGCTACCAGGAAATGCCAGATAATAAAGGGGGAAGAAAGCCACCATCAGATCAGATGAGTGGATTGTGGGTATAAGTGTGTGTGTGTCTTTGTTGTTTCTGTGGGCATCCCTCTTGACTTCTAAATTTAAAGTGTGTGTGTGTGTGTGTGTGTGCTTTCAGGCTGCTCTAGAGGGCCCAGTCCCCTCACCATGGGAGCTCAGGACACACTGCCCGTAGCCGCTGCGTTCACAGAGACGGTGAACGCTTTCTTCAAAGGGGCCGACCCCAACAAGTAGGCCGACACCTCACACACACACACACACACACACACACACAAACAAGAGAGAGAACCAACCATTTGCCAACTCATGTACACAAACAGTTCGTTAGGTGATAGCACGTTATGATTATGATCATTTTGCTTGGGATTATTTCTGTGTTTGCGATCCTGGTCTACCCAAAACTCCTGTTTTCTCATGTCAAATAGATATATCAAAATGTGTTTGCCAGTCAGAACAGGCAGCACTAACTATAGTGGTTTCTATTGTGAGTTTTTTTTGTTATTGAAGAGCAACAGGAATTCCCGAGTCAATCCATGAAAAATTCCAGCACGTCTCTCTCACCTCTAGAACCCATTTTGTCGATTCTAAAATATGAACTAATGGAGCTGTTCCTCCACTTACCAGGCACAGTTGTGTTTTGTTTGTGGTAGATTTCAGCCAACCAAACAGGAGAGGAAGTCTAAGGGAATTCCCTCGGATCTCAAAAGTTGCAGTTGTTGCAATGTCTGATGGACAAAATGTGATCAAATAGGGTAGCAAATGTGTAAAGACGCAGCAGGACAGATGACGGCCTTTGAACAATTTTGTTTACGCGTTGTCAGACAGCTGGTAGCATCGCTCGGTGCCTTCTCGCTGACTGGGAGGATTTCACTCAATGACCGTGGGAGTGAACGAAAGGGAACTAAGTGTTGGCTGCGTTTTTCTCCACAGACACAATCATATGACCTGCCTGTCGAGAATACAGGCTAACTAGCGTTTAAGTGTAATCTCTCGCTCTCTCTCTGTCTCCTTCGCTCTCCCCCGCTCCTCCCCCTCTGCTCCTGTCTCCGCAGGTGTGTGGTGAAGATCATAGGTGAGATGGTTTTGTCTTTTCCAGCGGGAATCACGCGGCACTTTGCCAATAACCCGTCCCCGGCCGTGCTAACCTTCAGCATAACCAACTACAACCGGCTGGAGCATGTGCTGCCTAACCCCCAGCTGCTCTGCTGGTAAAGACCCCTCAAACACACACCGCTTTTCAGCACGCACACACACACAGTTGTAACTGAATGGTGACTCGCTGCATCCTTAAGTGTGTCATGCAAGTGCAAATGTTTTTATTTACCCACAAATACGTGATAATATCATTAAACCAGTTTTTTATTTGTTTGTTTTGTTGTTGTTATGGAGCATCCCTGTTATTGTGTTCAGTTTGTGCCGTTCTCATGTTCTAATGACTTTATTTTGCATCAAACTCAAAATTTGTTGTCTGACTTTACTCCTAGCGACACCACCTCGCCGGCCAAAGCCGATGTCAAGGAATTCTGGGTAAACATGCCAAACCTGATTACCCACCTGAAGAAGGTGTCGGAGCAGAAGCCCCAGGCCACCTACTACAACGTGGACATGCTGAAGTACCAGGTGTGTGGCTCGTCTCAGACCTTATTCCGCCAAAATGAGACTGCTCCCTCATGCAACAGTGTTGCGGTGAGACGACTGTGTCTCACAGAGCCTCTCCATCCGTCCAGGTGTCCACGCAGGGCAATCACTCCACTCCTCTCAACCTGGCGGTGAGCTGGCGGTGCGACCCCACCAGCACCGACCTGAGGATAGACTACAAATACAACGGGGAGGCCATGTCCTCGCCCATGGCCCTCAACAACGTCCAGTTCCTCATTCCCATCGACGGGGGCGTGTCCAAGCTGCAGGCCGTGCTGCCACCCGCCGCCTGGTAAGGGGGACCGCACTGCAGCTAAGCCTGTCTCGGGGGAGAGCCGGCAAATCTTTTTTTGTGGAGAGGAACGTGCTGAGGTCTGATACATCCTTTGCTTTTTCTGGACCAGGAACGCAGAGCAGCAAAGAATCCTTTGGAAGATTCCGGATATCTCTCAGAAATCCGAAAATGGAGGCACGTGCAATAACACACACAGATCACATGTAGAGAAGGGGCACACTGTGTATATACACTGCGTACACATACATTACACTTAACATAGAATACATACAGACATACAACACACACTCACATTCAAATAGACATGCACACACTCACAAATATGTACATACATTGAATTTGAATTTGAATTTGAATTACCCTCGGGATTAATAAAGTATCTACCTACATACCTACCTACCATACAGTACATACATACATATATACATACTGCTCATACATGCATACACATAAACACACAAACTCCTACATATAGAGACAGAGACACACATACGGATGTACATCCACATAAACACACACATACATGCATACAGTACATACGCAGAGTACATATAGACATATATGCACACATATATACACACACATACATACAGGATTACACACACACATTAATTCACACATGCATAAATACATGCACACACATACACCCATACATGCATGAATACATACTTTCACACATACACGCATACGCACAGTATACGCATACAGTACATACTTAAATACGTAATAAGTCATACATACAAACGCATACATGCATACTCACATACATGCATACACACATACATACATACGTACATACAGTCTAAGTCAGTAAATACAGTACATATGTACAAACACATACAGTACACGCCTACACACATACACATATACATACTGCACATACATACTGTTCATACATACTGTTCATACATACATGCATACACACATACATACTGCACATACATACTGTTCATACATACTGTACATACATACTGCAGATACATACTGTTTATACATACTGTACATACATGCACACACACGTACAGTACACGTACGGTCACCCGACCGTTTAAAGGTTTCCTTGTCCCCAGGTGTGGGATCCTTGCTTGCCCGTTTCCAGTTGGCGGATGGTCCCAGTAAACCGGCCCCTCTGGCCGTGCAGTTCACCAGTGAGGGCAGCACCCTGTCGGGCTGCGACATCGACCTGGCGGGGCCAGGGTACCGCTTCTCTCTGGTGAAGAAAAGGTTCGCTGCAGGTGGGTCGGATCATGTGTGATGCCTGTTGCTACAGAACTCCAGTGGAACCTTTTCCTGCAACATAATTGGTGCAGATTTTTTACAGTCTTTGGCAATTTTCCCCAGTCTAAGTTGTTAGCTGTGAATGTTGCAACTTTGATTTGAAATGTAGCAATTATTGTCTGATGTGCGTCTGTAGGTAAATACCTGGCAGACAACTAACTACCACTCATCACTGCTCTTGAGAACGGAACTCTGGGACAGCTGATCACAGACGGCCCGGCGCAGCGAGGCTTTGACCGCGGGGACAGAGGACAGACCGACTACCTGACAGCCTATCCCTCTCCGAGCCACACGGTGGCGCCGCAGCAGGAGCAGCAGCTCTCCCTGCAGTATTGTACGACTTGCATATAGCATCGTGGAACTGTTTAGGTCAAGTAACTATCGTATTTGTATTCATTTCACTACATCTGTATTCCTGCGGTTTGGATGCCCGGGGCTCTGTTCCTCCGAGATCTGTGCTCCCCTCTGGCGCCCCCCTCTGGACTATGTGTGGTGTTGGTTTTGCACTTTCACTGCAGCTGCCTGACCTCAAAGGTTTTGACGTTTTTTGTGGGTATAGAGCAGATTTGGACAAATGCCCTCCTTGTCCGCTTTCTCACCCATGTTTGAATATTGAAGCCTGATTTTCAAAACACGCCAACTCTCAGAAAATCCATCCCGAAGCATCCACATTTCTGGGTTTCGGGCACGGTTGTCCAGGCAGGATTGGCCTCATTAGGAGATCTTTTGCTCAGGACGTATGCATTCATCAGTCGTCGCATAGAAACAAAGGTTCACAAGCGCCACCTGCTGGTATAACAGGGTCAAACGCCTCTAGATGATTAAAACACAAACAAAAATCAAAAACTAAATAGACCTCTTTTCTTAAACACACTCGCTGATCGATTCTCTTATTTATTTATTTTTCTGCCTTTTTTTTTTTTTTTTTTAACCACACAGGCACTGAGCATTTTTGGCAGGTTTGGCAGCTGCAATGATCAGTCAAATTCCTGGAGTTTGTCCCTGATACGCAGAGGAGGTGCACAAAGTGTCATTTTAAATCAATAATATATATCATAGAGGGCGTTTGGTGTTTTCCTCGTACAGTCAGATAGCCTTCCTGTTGTTCACGAGACAGCAGTGTTAGACTCCAGCATACGCCACAGCATTCTATTTTTATTTATTGATGACAATGATTTGTTGTATAAAACCTGTGATTCTGTATATGAATATAGAGTTTGAATGGTATTACAATCCCAAACCCCCTCAGAGGTATAAATATTGGAATCATTTTTGTTATATGTGTAGTTGGGTAACCTGTGTACAGTATAAGGTATAATTTTTGAATTTATTTCAGATATAATTTTTTAACTCAAGTGCAACAGAAGATTTGAGCTATATATGGGTGTGTGTGTGTGTGTGTGTGAGTGTGTGTATGTGCGTGTGGGTGGGTGGGCGGTTGGGGTAATTTAAAGAGAGATGAATATCTTCCTGGATGCTGTGTCATGCTTTGTGAAAGCAGTGTTATGTATACGTAGTGATCACGCACGTTAAAGAAAATGGCCGCCCCTGCCCGGAAGTGGCGGCATTTCCTCAGCAGGAAGAGGAGGATTCTAGTAACCTCGTGCAAACCTGGAGCTGGGGTTCCCCACCTGGAGCTAGTTTTTGTTGTTACACGGCCACAGAAATCAGGAAATCCCAGCTGGTGTGTGTCCTGTATTCCCTGGTGCAGATTTCCTCTTGAGATCATCATCGTTGTCATCATCTGGCTGGTCTTTGTCTCTTCCTCCTTCGATCCTTCTCGCTCCTTCACCTTTTTACCTTTCACCTCAGTGTGTGTGATGACAACCCCCTCCTCCCCTGACCTTCACACCCCCAACCCATCCAGCCCGCCTACCAGCCCTTGAGTCCATGGCTTTATTCGACATACTTGTATTGGTCTCTGTGAGATGACGTGAATACAGTTTTGGACAGAAGTTAAGTTGACCAAAATTTTCTTTTCTCTCTTTTTTTTTTTTAATGTGTGTGTGTGCGTGTGTGTGTAAACCCCAAGCCCGTCGCCCATCCCCAAACCCCAGACAGTCCTCAGTTATGGAGAATAAGCTGAATATTTTTTTGAAATGGTTTTAAAAAACAAACAAAAGTAAATGTTCTGTTGTTTAATGTGAAAAACACTGTGCTGATGTTGAACTTCCTGAGCGCTCTGACACTCAACATGATGAACAAACGTGTGTGTGACGCGTAGCTGCAGCTCTCCGTACTGTACCCTCACGACTTGTACCCGAGTGGTGTCGTGGGTTCCCCACTCACCCGATTGGGGCGTTATATAACCATTCCAGGCCGGACTAACAGCAGGAAACAAACTGAACAATTAGTCTGATATCAGCGTTTCGTATCTGCGATGGATTTAAAATCTATCCTAACCTCATTATCCGGGTCCATTTTCCAATTAGATGATCAAATCTGGGCCTGATTGAGCCTCTTCGCCGCGCGGACCGAGCCTGAGTCTGAGCCAGCAGCCGCACGCAGGTCCATCGACGCCGTTTGGGCGGATCTGAATGCCGCGATGGGAAATCGGCCTCAATCGATCGCGGCCGGCCGTTTCCAGCACCGCGGACAGCGGTCGGTGCTGAAACGAGGCGTTTGTGACGTCACTGTTGAGCGGAGCCGCAGGGGAGTGTGTGTCATGTGCTGTGAAGCCCGAACGCTCTCGGTTCTGTACCGCTCACATCCGACACACTGTACAGTGCATAACACCGCTAAGACGACCTGAGAAATTTAGTTTGCTTCTTTCCAAAACCAATAAAAGTGATAACTGAACTCCTGCTGGTGTGTGTAGTATGGATCTCCATCGTTTCTTCAAATGTTTGTGAGGTGTACGATCGCAGGGAGGAGCAGAGACTCTTTGCAACAACATTTATTTGACAAAAAATGGCAAAACGATACAAAGCAGCTAATTTTTCGTCGGGATTTCCAACAGTTTGTCAAACCTTCCGTCCTTGAGATGGCAGAGTCATGAGAGTCATGCGGCCACATAAATAAATTGAAAGAAATATACAATCATGACATTCTATCCAACGTTTTGTTACTTGTGTTTCATGACTTTGCTGATTTATCAAAATGATAGCATATAATTTGAATGCTGAAAAAGCAGTCTGGATAAATTGAAAATATTTTTAGGGATTTCTTGGTTTTCATTCGCACTCATTAACAGTGAGGGGCCGAGGTATTACTCTGCCTTCATCTCATCAAATCTTAGAAACGCCCTCACAGATCTCCCGCATCACCATAAACACATCCTCAAGTGAAAATCTCACAAAAGCGGAAATATCAAAGAGCAGTTAGAAAGAGATACGCATCATGGACAGCGCTGATTGCTTTACACATTAGGATTTGGTACAGGTAAGCCGAGGCGGACACACACAGAAGTGAAAACAGAGCAGGGTGTGTGTGTGTAGGTGTGTGCGTGAGAGGGTCTCAACAGAGCAAAGTGAGATCGCTCTTCCTGCAGCCGACCTGGCAGCAGACGTTGGTCAGCATATTGTTGACGTCCCGTCGGCTCAGCTCGCCCTCCACGCTGTTGCTGCTGCTGCTGCTGCTGCTCAGGCTCTCCAGGCTCGTCTGCTCATCGCCAGCAGGATCGCCTGGAATCAGCAAAATGAAACCGGTGCTTATCAGTGCACTCACGTGTAGCCTTTGGTTGAGGAAGAAGGAGACGGAGTGACTACTCGCTTCTCCAGAGATGATCTTTGATTGACATCCCCTCGAGCGCCAAAAGCAGCACTCAAAGCCGAATATTTGTCTATTTTTCTGGACAGTGACCCGTTAGAAACCTAAATAGTTGTTATGGTGTCAAAATTAGGTGGTTACTTTTAATTTATGTGAATTTATATCGTGCTAAAATGGCCAATTATCAGGTGGGATTAAGATACCATCTAAGATGGCGGCGCACGCGGGTGCTACGGCCCGGCGCTCCCCAAGTTGTAGCAGCCTATTGTGTTTATACAGCTATTATAGGAAACTACAACACACAATTGTTTGTACACTTTTGTTGTTGTTGTTGAGGGGGAGTTGAGGTTGGAGTTATTAGGAAAATCCAGGACATGGCGTTGCACTCACACGCACTCGCGCGCACACACACACCCACACTCGCTCGTAAACCTTTTTTTTTACAGTTTTCTTCAAATAGAACATTATAGACTGATTTTAGAATGATGGATGGATTTGACTTTGTGCATTTTATCTTCATTCCATCAGCGTGCGCATGTGACCCCATTTAGAAAGGAAACTGCGCGACGGCGGCGGCACAGGCAAATGTGTCCCATTTATCTTCTCTTGTGTCATTTCTCTGTTTCTAATGAGAGCAGCTGATAGCTTAACTGGGTTTGCGTTTGGTGTGTGTGTGTTGTGGAGACGTTGCCCGGTGAACAGACTGTTCTGCTGTTTAATCACGTTATGTGGGATCCTGCGGCCTCCTGCTCCCCCTCATACTCGCCATCACTCAGCAATGGAAACAACTTTCACACAGTTATTTACTAAAAATTTAAAATAAAACTCAGATTGCTTCCAAATGCACAAAATTAGAATAAGTAACACATTTGTTGAAAGTTTCTGAATGTGCGGCCATGAATGAGCCATTAAGTTTCGAGAGGTCATTTGATTTGGATGAGAAATTGCTCTTATAATTACTTTTATGTGGTGGCTGACGTGTAGAAATGTTTAATACATAGAGCAGAATGACATCCTCCGCACTTAGTAACACCACATAAACATTAGAAAAAAAAAGAATAGAATTGAAATAGCAAAGAAAATAGCTTAATCCTGTTCATAAACAGTAGAATTAGGTAAATGTGATCTTTGTTATTTGGAGTAAGGTCAAATCTGCAGCACAGAGATAAAACCAATTCTCGCTCACCCTCAAAAAAACAAAGACAAAACAAAAGTGATTTTTAGTCTCACCGTCCACTTCGGTCTGGCTGAGGACTCTTCTCCAGCGGGAGCCCCCGCAGGTGTAGACCACAGCCCGCAGGAACTCTCTCCCGCAAAGCTTCACCGCCTTCACCTCCGCCCTCACCTGGCTCACACACACGGCGGCGCACAGGAGCAGCGGCAGCACCACGAGGACGCGCATGATGGACGCGTCCGGCTCAGACTGACCGGCACGGAGACGCTCTGAGGTCGGCGTGGGGTCTCCTGGAAGCTTCGGCGCAGACGGCCGATCTCCTCACAATATATAGCATCCACCTTTCACTTGGTCAACGTGACGTCCCTCCTCCTCCTCCTCCTCCTGTCTGTCACAGGAATATAGCCCATCCCACACACACACATGCACACACACACTATCGCTTAACAAGCCATCCTGATTTTATGTTTCCGGTTGTCCCCCCCATCACCACTTAGAGCCCGTGAGAGGGACTGATAGCCTTTTATGATCCCGTTAGATGAGGACAGACGCGGACGGGGACGACCCTCGTCATCGTTCACGGCTAATTAAGTCAAATGTAGCGATTCCTTCCCCGTCTGCCCACGCCTGCTTTTGTCTTTTTTACAACAGCGTCGCTCGGGTCGGCTCGGGTGGGGGATAAAAGTCGATGTCCAGGGCTGGTTATGATGTTTGCGAGCTAAGGTGGAGCCATCTGACCTGTGAAATGCTCTCGGCCTGACGACAGCGCGACAGTAGGGTCGCTGTAGTATGTTAAGGAGAAATGACAAAGATTCAAAAACAAACGGATTAAATTTCCCTCCTGAACACAAAGTTGTGTCCATTCTGGAAGGATTTCCCTCAGCCTTCTTATCCTTATTGGCTCACCCAAGGTGACAGTGCACCAAATTTTCAACCCTGATTGTTTAGTTTTTCCGCCACAAAAAGAAAGATGGTTGGAGGTAATGTGGCAGTAGGAACAATATGACAGTTCTCTCCAGCATGGGGAACACGAGGGGACATAATCTAGTTGTATTTTTGCGTTTCCTCCTTGGACAGGGATCGGCAACCCGCGGCTATGGAGCCGCATGCGGCTCTTTAGCGCCGCCCTAGTGGCTCCCTGGAACACTTTCAAAGATGTGTGAAAATTGATAAAAATGGGGAAAACATATATTTTTTGTTTTATCGTGTTTTTTTTCTGGGAGGAAAAATGTGATACAAATATTCTTAATGTTTTCCAATGCTGTAAAAATGTTAGGAATAAATATTTTAATTCATTAAAAAGGCTTATATAGGGTTTTTAAATTTTTTTGTGGCTCCAGAGAGGTTTGTTTTTTTTACTTTTGTTGGTCCAATATTGCTCTTTCAACATTTTGGGTTGCCAACCCCTGTCCTAGGACCTGGCATCCACATACAATTGCAGCAACAATTACAGAGTTTTGCAATTCCATTGTGATTTTATTGTGTTCTGTTCAAATTTGAAATGAATGTCCACCTACATGGTAACATTGTTTTGCTCAGAAACTTCATCCCCTGAAAGGGTAACTCCTCGTTTTTCCACTCATCAGGTCCCAGTGATCCCACATTGTCAGGAGAAATTAAAATTGGTTTGGCCTGAAGTGTGACAATGACAACAAGGGCAGTAATAATGTCAGAACAGGTGAAATCTTTGTATATTTCTCAATATTATGGCCGTTCCAGTGTCTGCTCATCCATATCAAAAGTAGTGGGCATGTTGATGTTTACAGTCTGTTGCTGCCTTGCCAAAGGGCTCAAATAAGATTATGTCTTCATGACGAAAGCGAATAAACCAACTGAGGGGAAACAGGTGAACAGGACTTTGCGGCAGATAAATTTGCGTGTAATGTAGTTGTAGGTCTGACATGGAGACAGTCAGTCGCCCACTTTGCTTTGGACCCAAATCTTAATAAAATAAATCAGTGGATAAGCTGCTCAGATAGAGACAGAGCCAAATGGCTGCCGATCACATAAATGCTTGCGACCATGTGTGTGTGTGCGTGTGCGTGTGTGTTATGTCATGATATCTTCCATGACATCTGCTGTACCTGGGAGACAGCAGGACCAGGAGGAGCTCAGGGAACTGGGTGTGCCGCAGGACTCAAACATCAGGTACCTACATCATCGACTGGAGTAGGAAATGGTGGGTTAAAATGGCAGACATAAAATCCTATCAAGCCCGCAAAAGTGCATTAAGAGAGAAAAGGAGGCGGCAAAGTGGCAGAATGTCAACAAGCGATAAAACTCGTGTTCGATAAAAACTCATCAGCGTGGGCGGAGTCCTGCTCTGATATGTCCTGATGGATTAAGGATAGTTCTCTTAGTTTGTGTGTGTTGGTCACAATGATGTTTAGAAGCGACTTTGGAGAATTGTTTAAATATCTTTTTAATCTCTGAAGACATGATTCAAAAAATCTTAACAGTTGTTGAGTAGCATGATTTTGTCTTGACGCTGCTCACTGTGTTCAGCGGTCCAGAGAAAATCAGGTCATGAGCTCCATATACAAACTAATAATGCCTGTTTTTTCATTTATTATTATTTTTTCGGCTCGGTTGGAAAACACGAAATGGAAAAACGTGACGCAGGGTCTGAATGTAATTTTATTATTTCATTGGCCCAGTTTCCGTGACCTGGAAGTTTGGTGATGAGCGGTAGCTTGCTAGCATTCATGTTTGTTAGCCACTACGATTGATTACAGCAGCCAATGTTTGGATTTTGAGGGAAATGTGTTGCTTGAAAGAAACAATGTTGTACTAATGGATGCCGTACACACAAAAGCCCACCAGATGATGCTGTTCCACTAGACGTAAAACAGCCGCTGGATGTTGAGGCGCTCAAGGACCAACAAACAGCCACAGCTGTTTGTGCTCAAACAACAAACAGCCACAGCTGTTTGTGGTTTATGTGTGATTATTGATTCTAAAATCCCCGTTTTAAATGTCACATTACTCAGCGTGTCGGAGCCCTCGCAGGATCTTCAGTTAGCATTGCGGCCTCCACCCGGCCGGTGGAGTCAGTCGACACGACACTGCCATCTTGTGACTACAAGTATATGGGTCACCACTGCAGAGTTTATCGCCGACCACTAGAGGCCGCCAGAGGTGAAGGTCCCATGAGTCGTGCATTAGTCATGACGCCATATTGTCGTGTGACGTCATATTATTGTATAGCACAAGTTTTGTGGTGGAATGGACAGCATAAGCTGTCTGACTTAATTCCTGTATGTATGCTCACTCACGTAATTGGCATTACGACCAGGCTGGATGAAATTCCAGTCATACTCTACGTTATACATATTCACGTTAGTTAGCGTCAGTTTATATTGTCTTTTTTTGTTTGATTGTTTATTTTTACTTTTTTTTTTTTACTTTGTTTTTCTGTGAGTTTGTCCAGTTTTAGGTTGATGGGCCGCCATCGCTGATAACACACAGAGAGGAGAGACGTTATTCTATTGCGTTAAACATGGAGGGGCTGTTCAGCTTCCTTTTCCTGTCTGAAGGCTTCACAATTAAAGCTGGCTGCGTTGTGGGGCGACTCGGGCGGATCCTCGCGAATTGTTCTTAATGTCCCACATATCCATGTAAATCACAGCGTAAATCGCGGAAAAATCAAACGTTAATCATTATCTGCATAAATAAACATATTATATAACGTCTTCCCATGTAAGGAAGGAAATATTCTGACAGGCAGCACCAAGGAGGGAGAAGGAATGAAGGAACGTGATCTTCAGTCTCCTGGCTTCCCAGTGCACTTCACTCCCTTTTAGACCATCAAATGCATCATTAGTTGGGGAGGTTATCGCTAAGATTGTGCCTAAAAGAGATGTTGAAGGAGCAACGTAATATAGACATTGATCTTGCTAAAGCGATTTAAGGGAATGATAATTTAAAAAAAGACCATCGATGAAAATAGAACACCTGTAATGACTCAAACAAGTCCTGATTTCTGAAAAACATTTATTGGCTGAGATAGGGAGGGATTTTGGTGAATGATACAAATGTTGTCTTTGAAATCTGTAGTTACGTCACGGTCTTAAGCTTTGAGATGAAACCATGACGCTTGACAAAACGAGAAAAAAATATAACAACATTTTAGGAATTTATCAGTGTTGTGTGCGGTCTTTGGTCTTGACAGTTCCCCTGGCAAAAAGAAGAAGTGGTGTAGAAAAAAAGAAAAAATGAGAGACAACTTTTCATCAGTCATTCTGAACATTAATCTACTATATACAAGAAGTATCCACTGTGGGTAGAACATATCTGAGCATGTAGCTGCTGGGCTTTAGCTCACATGTGTGCTACCACACAGTAAATATGTATATATGGAGTATGTCAGGTGACGTGTATGGAAAGTGGTATATCGAAAGATAAGCGCATCTGTGTCTGAAACTGGGTCACGGAACTCAACCTGGCAGAGAAATACACAGAATTGGCACTGACCGATTCACTAGAGGCACCGTGCATCTGAGATACACTGCTCTGGCCTCGCTGGTGAGCAAGCAGGCAGTGTTTCAGACGCCTCTGTGTGAGCACAGAGAGGCTCTGAGCCTAGTCTGCTCCCATGAGAGTGCGACTTTCCATCAGCTCGCCTGTCCATACCAGCCCACTGACTGCCATTCACAAAATCGCCTGTAGGTGTCGCCTGGGAGTCGTTGTACATGATGCTACAATCGTCAGCTGGAGTCAGAGCCGAAGCAGGAATATGTGTCTTGGACAGGAGGGAGGAAAATGTGCTCCTCCACTTCCAAACTTACAAAATTTGTGTCGCTCAATGACCTTTTTTCCGCTAAAACTGATCAAAAATCATTTTCTAGAGGGACTTCATCGATAAGAGTAGGAAACAAAGAGGGGATGGATTCAGAAATGACTTGCTTTAAGAGAGGAGGACGAGCTGTGCCTCTGGAAAACAGAAACACAGGGACAAGCGGTAAGTGAATCCCCCCCCTTACGTGGAGGGAACGAAGACTTTGCAGCTCAGAATGTGGAATGCGGTCGAACATTAATGGAATGTCTGACAGCCGGTCGGTCGTCCTCTTTTTTTTGCTTGCTCTGCGTTTATAAGCTGTTCAGTTCTTGGAGGGTCTGGTCCAGGATTTTGTGCATGCCGACGTTCTCATTTTTGGCATTGGATAATTTCTCTGCAGAGGCAAAGGAGGGACAGCAACACTGTTAGATGAAACGTCGACACCCGAACAGAGACGCACAGCCCGGCTTTCCAAACTGTCTTAACTGAGCCGACGCTTTACATGACTTTGGTTAAAAAGCTCTTCATGCAAAGATACAACCACACTGCATGTGCTCTTAAAAAGGCGGGGAGACATTTGCATGCATGTCCTGCCGATTGCGTTCGATTTCATCGCTCCGAGTGTGTGGGACGGACTCCCCTGCACACACAGCGTCGGTGATCCTGTGTGTTAGAGCTCAAACTGGTGTGAGTGTTTCACACGTGAAAATTCCTTCACACACAGTGCATGAGTCTGTCAGTGAGGTGTGTTTTGTGCGTTACATGTAACAAAAAAACATGGCGGACACTTGACATCACATCACTCGGACACTAAAGAATCTCTCACCTCGTGGGTCAGAACTTGATGATTGTCAGGATGGATAAACGAGGGTGATAATGTACCGACATACACACAACAAACACACCTGTTTCGTCATATAATCACTGAACAACGTCGTATCACTGATGTAAAACAGAGGAAAGCGGCAAAAAGCACAATGAAATGAAATGAAATGAGAGAGTTTTAATGCAGCTTCATACACAGACACAGCAAGGAAGCAGGTACGATGGAGAGGGGGGGAGGCAGAGAGTCCACAAGGCCGAAGCGAGAGCGAAGACAGGGGACGAGACAAGAGCTGGAAGCGTCTACAGAGAGGTCATGTCATTGAGGGCATGGTCCAGCTCCTCGCTGATGGCCTTATACTTCAGCTTCTGAGCGTACAGTTCGTCTGGAACGGGCCAGAAACAAACACGGGGAGGATGGAGAGCAGGATGGAAGAGCAGGGGGAAGAGGGAGGAGGAGGAGGGAGACACAGATCAGGCTTTTTGAGGACGTGGACACAGTTGGAGGAAACGGCTGAAGGGTGAGTTTGATGAGAGCGGAAGCCTCGTAAATATCTTTTCGCTCGAGCGCACGCGCGGTTAAAGCTGCGCACGGCGCAGAAATAAAACGCAGCGGCACTCTGCGGGCCCTTTGAAGTGAGGCGGACGCTGAGTGGTTGTTCCTAAGACACTTAAGTCTTTCACAGGCCTCGCCGAGGGGTTACCATGGCGCCAGGGCCGTTTGTTTTCACGGGAAATGTTTGCGTGTCTCTCTGAAAGCAGACACTTGCTGCGCGATGCACAGGGGTACAAACTGTCAATATGGTGTGTGTGTGTGTGTGTAGGTGTGTGCCTGTGTGTGTGTGTTTCTTACGGTCCTAGGAGGTGCAGACAAACTGCTGTTGAAACATTTGTTTTAGCGCAAGCTAGTGTGTGGAAAGTGGTGTGAGCGCAACGGTTCTCACCTTCCAGGTCGTCGATGGATTTTTCCAGTTTGGCCACTGACCTCTCGGCAAACTCTGCACGGGTCTCAGCCTGCTCGGCGCACACACACACACACACACACGCGCGCGCAGGCACACGCACACACACAAACACACAGAAAATGGGCTCTGAATGACTATAATCAAGTGTAATCAGAATAACAGAGATTAACACTTGCAAGGTCACACAGGTCACATGTCCAACTTCCCCCTTGTGCTCCACTGTGCCCTCCACAGCCAATAAGCTAAGTTTGATAAACCCATTGATCGAGCTCACTATTTAAACTGACTGTTTTTAAAGAATAACTATAACTATAATGAAGAATCAAGAAAAATATCTCACCTCCTTCAGTTTATCGCTAAGGATTTTGATCTCTTCTTCATACTTGTCTTCTTTTTCTGAGTACTGTCAAAAAAAGGGAAAATAAAGAACAAAAACACAATTACCATCACATATATGCGTGTACATGTACAGTATGTACACACCCACAGCTCCATTCAAAGGTTATTTTGGTGTCCTTGCTATCTGCAGACAGGCACCTCGCCCTCTAGGGAGCGCGGCGGCAGGAAGAAGGTGTTGTCCTGGTCATCGGGAACAATGTGTGCTGTGATGTCATCCGCGACTGAGCGACAGCGCGCAACAGGGCTGGTGGGACGCAGTCATGTGACCAGCCCGCCCACCCATGTGTGTGTATGTGAGCACCGGTATGTTTGTGTGTGTGTGTGTGTGTGAAGTAATGCTAATGCCTGCGAGCTGGCAGGTCTGTGCTGGTGGGTATACATTGCATTAAGGTACTGTACACAGCAAGCTAATCGGCAGCTAATCGACATTCACAATTCATTATTCTCTGTCGCATTATCTCGTGAGTTTGTTTACTATACCGGTGCCGCTCTCAGATTTAAATGCTATGTCTACGGATTGGTGTGGTTCCCTTGTATGGAATTCACGATGAACGCCCTGCATCTGCAAAATGCTAATTAGCGTGCCAGTAAAGTTATGACTCCCAGAGAAAAGATGAGAGTGTTTGGGGTCAATTTGAGTACATGAGAGCACAAATTCAGTCAATTCGCAGTGCGTGAGGGAGGAATTTTAAAGATTCTCCGCATCCGTGGGAGGTCGCAGAGCGGATCAGGGTCTACTGTGAACCATTCGTCACCTTTCCCCTGATCGTTTGTAGTCCTCGGCCTGGTGCTGAGGACGCTCAGGTCATGAACTCTTTTCCTGCTCAAGCTTGGGGAGGGCGGGCCAAACGAGCCAGGGGACTAAAATAAGCAGCTGGGGATGGAGGTAGGTCAATAATATGTGGTCTGGAGCACCGCGCGGGCGGTGAGGAGTCTCTCCCTGAGCCCGGTGAGGCCAAATTACTGTCTACGGAGTCGCCAGCAGGGCCGCCAGGATGACAGGATGCGGGTGACCGGCTGCACTGTGTATTTAGGGATGCGGTGAGTAGTTGGAGGTTTCTCGACGTGCACCGGCTTATCTAAACTCCTCCAAACTCCTCAGTGGTTCACGCCTGCCTTATAGATGAAGATCGCACCTCCGCGATCATCCTCACTATTGCCGCAATTGAATAGGGATGTAACGATGTCCAAATCCTACGATGTGTTTCAATTTCAATATTAATCTCATTGTATGATATTCGTTGCAATATCATAGGGAGACTCACGGAATAAGTTTATGGTGTTTCTATTAGTTGAACTGGCTTCGGAAGGATTCACGCCGTCTTCGCTGCTTTCCGCCATGATCACCTGTTGTGTGTGTAGCATGAAGCGAGCGGTCCTATTGGTCCACATGCGGGTTTGCGTGACGACGGCGCGCAAGGTATCATGGTCTATGTAGTTTACAATGGACTTCGCGCCATGGCAGCGGGCAAAAACTGATGTTTTTGGACAAATAGCTGCAATAACACGACCACAACAACATTGAGACAATTTCACAACGGTGATATTGCGATATTGCAAATGTCATTACAGTTCCAGCATTGCCGGCATACACACGCACGCACACACTCTCAAAAGGTGCGCGCCGTACACACACCTTTTCAGCCTGAGCTTCTAGGGACTTCATGTTGTTGGTCACATTTTTCAGCTCCTCCTCCAGGTTGGTGGCTTTGCTGAAGGAGAGACGAACAAATGTCTTCTTAGCTGTGTTTTGCTCGTGAGGGCGCCACCATGTGTGCGCTTTTGTGCGTCTTCGTAGGACTCACGATTCTGAGAGCTCCGCCCTATCCTCAGCTCTCTCCAGTTCTCCCTCCAGGATCACCAACTTGCGAGCCACCTGGAAGGCAAATAGTTTTTTTAAATGTTTTTCAATGATTAATGTGCGTCGGACTGCGAGGCACGTAGCTTCAAAGGAGCGTTTATCTCGTCCCCGTCTCACCTCCTCGTATTTGCGGTCCGCCTCCTCCGCGATGTGTTTGGCCTCTTTCAGCTGCATCTCTTGAATCTCCATCTTCTCCTCGTCCTTCATCGCTCGGTTCTCAATCACCTTCATCCCTCTTTGGGCACAGACAAGCAGGACTTGATATACGGCGCCTCCACATTATCATTCCCTCGTTGTTTTCCGTCCCGCTTTCCAACCGAACTGTCCGGGTTCACACCAGACATCTTTCCAAACGTACACACAGCTGCTCTCCTTCCACACGCACACACACACACCGCACGCATGAGCAAATGGAAACGACTCGAGGGAACAGCTCAGCCCGCTATAAATTAGTGGACTCGACGGGAAAGACAAACCAATTTAAGAACTTTTCCATGATGTGCGACCAAAAAAAGAAAAAAAAACAGCTTGCTGGGTTTGTTCAGGGCAGAGCCGACATGTCATCGACGCTGACCGTGTTTACAGATGAAATCAACCCTCCGGTTGGGTTAAGATTGGGTTAGGATTCGAATGATTAAAGACAGGCTCGGGGTTGTGCGACTGACCTCTCGCTCTCGTCTGCGGCCTTCTCGGCCTCTTCCAGTTTCTGCAGTGCGGTGGCCAGTCTCTCCTGAGCGCGGTCCAGTTCCTCCTCCACCAGCTGGATCCTGCGGTTCAGAGCTGCTACTTCACCCTCCGCCTAGGACACACAAAGGCAGCAACTCATTACTACTTGATTTTGTGCGACAAAACCAAATTAACTGGACGTCTTGAAATTTGTTGTTTTGTTGTTTGTTTTGAAAGCAGTCAAAATTGTGAATTCTGTACCAAACTTTGGTGGGCCAGATCAAAACCACCATTGGGCCTGATGTGGCCCATGGGCCGTAGTTTGCCCACCCCCACTTCGTAAAGCACCATTGATTCAAGATCGAACTCTTGCCGCCAAAGACAGCAATGGTTCTTCATTATTCAGATGAGGCAAGGATGATCTACAGACATCATCAGGTGGTTTCATTCACCAAACCCCGCCAGTGGACCCGGAATCCTGCACCCCTCGAGGCGTCTGGGGGACATGAACATTGACTAAGCATAGATTCTATTGGCGCAGAGGACCGACGCCGCTAAAAGCGCTTAATATTAAAGAGAATTGCGGTCAATGCGTATTCGCTTCCATCGGTGCAGCGAGGGAAGGGGGGGGCGAGACGGCGCGATCCATCTCTGAGCTCCCCGGGGTCGCTCGTGTTTCACAAATCAATAGCGGAGCAAAAGAGGAGGGACGAATGTTAAGCGAATCCGAGCCAGCTGGAGGATCTGTGTCGGCAGGAAAGAGATTCTATAAAAGGGAGCCAGACTCTGCCCGCTCGGGGGGGGGGGCTGACTCAGTCCTTTATGGTGTGGGCTAATCACCTGACTTCGGCTGTGAATGAAGTGAAACGCGGCGAGTGTGTGCGAGCGAGCTGAGGTCGCCGGCGAAGGCGAAGGGGAAGGGGGCTCGTTTCTCTCTCACACGCTGCACATGCAAAAACAAAGACGGCGACATGCCGGACAAGCGACTCCTTTCAGGGAGTCTGGGAAGGGATCCAAACTCCCTGCCGGAGGAACCACAATGACCAGATAGCTCAAACAGCACTTAATTTCCTATTACAATTGCAAAGTAAATCCTACTAATTCACTCTCCACTCCTACAATGGAGAGGCAGGGGATTTCTCAGACCAACACACACACTGACGAGTTCCACACACTGACGTGGGGCTGCAGCTTGTAGGTCAGAGACTCATGAGTCAGTCTGAGAGAGAGGCGTCCAATGCCTGGCGCATACTCGAGGTGTGTGAGAGGTTCCACAAGACAAAAAAAAGGAAATGTCGGCAATCTAAGAGGAACTTGAGACGTGCGACAATGGAGCGAAGGGACACATATAAAAGCGGAATTGAGAGCATTCTGTTTTTTTTTGGGTTGTGGGACATAACTTTTGATTTGTTGTATAAGGGTGTAGGATTCTAAAGATATTTGGTGATTTACCGCCGCAGTTTGTAGAACCTTCAGGGCTCAAGTGGAGGACCGCAAGTCAGGACAAAAGAGGAGCTGACCTGTGACCTGTCATTTACCGTGACCTGTAATGACTCGGCGGCCATTTTTACCCCCTTTCTCATACATCCTCAGCGACAGCCTCCCGTTTTATGAGGCGGCGCCGAGCACACGGCTACCTGAGGTGAATCGCCTCGAGGGTTACAGCCGGCAGTAAAAAAAAAAGGGGCTTATCACCACTCACTGTGTGACAGAGTCCGAAACAAGACCCTTTTTCTAATGATCTCAGCTATGAGAACAAGTAGCGACCCAGCAGCTGGAAAAATGGCCGCCAGCTGGTGGCGATGGACCCACGTTCAGAGGCCATTTTGTAGCAGCTATACAAGGACGCGGTCCTGCTCCTCCTCCATGAAGCCGTGGTTTCCTGCTCGCTGGTAGCTGGCGCGGCCTCGAATCTTATTTTTGAAAATGTCTCCCTATTTTTTTCTGTCGTTGCAACACGTTCTGCCGACTCAGCCAGAACGCTCCGTCTTTCCATTTGTCTGTCTAGGCTTCCTCGGGTAATTTTCCTCCTCGCCTCCCTCGCTCAGGTCATGGCGGCGGGC
>OMPJ01038756.1:0-12947 GCA_900312935.1 Carapus acus | reverse complement strand
CGCGGGCTCGGGCTCGCCACCCAAGCTTGCTAACCAAACCCGCCAGAGATAAGATCGCCTGAGACGGGCCGCCGATGCCACCGCCAGACTTGGAAATGCGGCTGCGAACTGCGAGGCCTTCCTCCATAACCTCCGCGACAACATCCATCTTCCCCTCCCCTTCTCATCCAACCTGCCCCCTCTCTGATCTGCCCAGAGGTGAGATATGTGTTGAGGCCTGTCAGCTGTGTGTAAGGAGGCACTGGTGTGTGTGTGAGTGTGAGAGAGAGAGGAAGAGCTACGCTGAATGTATAACGCTATATGTTTGTGGCGGTGAGCCCGCTCGCTTTGCAGTCCTGTCTGTGCTTGTGTCAGTATGTGAGAGAAAGCGGGTGCGAGTGGGTGAGAGGGTGAGAGTGCATTTGTGAAGTCGGAGGAAGAGGCGACGGCAGCGCTGCGAAAAAAAAACACATTTCCAACTTTGTCGTCTCCGCTCATCACCGCGTGGCCTTTTAACCCTCGGCGGACTGGCGCTCGTTCTTTAAGCGCAAACAAACACCGACACCTTGTGCGCTTGCTAGCTTGGAGAGACCCGGGGCAAGTCCTGACAGCCGTGAGAGAGACAGAAAAAAAGACAGAAAAACATTCCCAACACAGCAATAACGGCGGCAGACAAAACAAGGCAGGAACACGGAGAGAACCCTTCTGGGTCGGGCCCCTTCTGGAGGTGACGCAGATTCTGAAGGTCCCAGACAGTCAGCAAAACCTTCCTCAGCACCCTGCTCACCTCGGCTAGTCAAAACATTACATCACTTACCTTCTTTTTATTTCTATCAGGGGATTTTTAGGGCCCAAACCCCAGTAGACTATACAACACATGGACATATGCGGTACTTTACGAATCCCACAAGAGATCACGGGGTCATCCTGGTGTGGCACGAAGGGGGGAGAAGCAAAGACTGAAACTGGCACTAAAAACCAAAACCGCAACAAACAGCTGTGAGGCCGGATGACATAATTAAAATAAAGAGTGCTTCTATTAAGCTCGGCAAAGCTGCTTTGGCAACACGCAGGTGAGGCGTTGCTGCCTCCAGGCAGAACAGAGACAAAACGGAAAGCCGCCTGGAACAGCGTGTGCCTCCGTCGTCCCAAATTTAATAGTTTATATGTGGACGCCGTCTGAGCAATCCGTGCGACTCAGGCTCTGCACGTACGTGCATTTTTAATGACACACACCCCGACGGAGTCGAGGAGGAGATGTTCCTCTGTCTGCAGAGGGTCTGGGTGGTCATTTCACAGTGTGGGTTTTGTGCAGAAGCGACTGCACGTATGGAAAAATGGAACTTCTGTTAGATATGTTTACAAACCGCAAGATAGGCGGGGGGAGAGAAGGCGGCGTGATGTTTCTGCAAGCGGCATGTTTCGCATATTCAATCATCCAGTGTGGGGGTAAAAATGCAGGTGCAATGCCAACAAGTGTATGGGCAGGAAAAGTCTGGTTTGGATCAACTCGGGCCAAATAACCACAAAACTCAACTGTGCGTTTTCCCTGCGCAAGACGCTGGCAGGCGTTGCCCTCGCCCGCTCTCTCTCGCTCGCTCTCACGGTGGTCCTGTTTACCCGGTTTGTTCGGCGCGATTGCTTTGCGTGCGTCTCATAAATGATCAGACGGGCAGCAGCGCTCCGCTAACCTACATGTTACAGCCCAGTTGCTCAGATCGTAATCTGGTGTGACATTTGGTGTGTTTTTCCCCCCTTGAAAGCTGCTTTCTTAGCGCTGGCAGCCCAAACGTGGCCACACCTAGTCTGTCCCGTTAGAGTCAGACCAGACTAACCATCTTGGTGGAGGCCCCAGTCAGATTCATCTGGATCGGCCGGGGATACGCCCCCACCCTCCTCAATTCATGGATCGGTGGCAGCCGCCGCATGCGGCCCGACTCTTTGGCCGACGTTCAGTTTGGGTGACTCCAGTCAAAACAAATGGCAGAGCGAGCACAGCCCAACCTACACCTGTCTGAGTCTCTCCGTCTCTTAATGTTCAAACCTCGAAAGCTGCTCCAAGGACAAACTGTGTGGGAAATCGTCGGCGAGGAGCGTTCCACAATCAAAGCTCCGTTCGTTTGCGTAACACGGCGAGGCGAGCCGACAGGAGTTACGCAACATGAATTGCGGCAAAGTAAAAAATTCGATAAGGACAAAAATTGTACGGATCTGAAGCTTTTCTGCTACTTCACCTCAAATGTGAGTCCACATGTTTTGGTAAAACTGTAGCAGAAGAAACAAAACAAATTGTTTCTAGGGATGTCCGATATTGGCTTTTTTGCCGATATCCGATATGCCGATATTGTCCAACTCTCAATTTACCGATACCGATAACAGCCGATACCGATATGTGCGCCGGTAAACGCTTCAGGAGCGCATAGGCACTATTTCGGTGTGACACAAGCATTATTGTATTTTTATCGGTTTTTATTTTATCGGTTTTAAAGCAAAAAAATTCGATACGATATTACATTTTTATGCTAATATCAGGCCCACCGATATTATCGGACATCTCTAATAAGGACTAAAATGGTGCAGATCTGAGGCTTTTCTGCTAGTTCACCTCAAATGTGAGTCCACAAAACTGTTGCAGAAGAAACGAAACAAATTGTTTCCTTAATCAGATTTGGAGAGTTGACGCTCCTTCCCCACACACTGTCGTCAAATTGGGGATTATTTGCTCAAATACAAAACTCATACCACTAATGTTGATTCAGTTAAGGGTGTAATATCAGTATTTGCAGCTCCAGCCTGCCTGAAGGCTCCTCACATCCTCGCTCCTCGCAGTCAACAGTGACGAGGCGATACACCGAGCGAAGCCCTCGTGAAAGACGTTCTTCCGAGCGCGACCCGGCGCTGAATCTGGAAGTCAAGCGTCCCGTCAAGTGTGGCGGAGACCCGTCCGACACGACTGCGAGACTTCCTTTATCTGCCCAACGCTGCTCCTACTTGACCTGCTCCGTCCTCTCATCTGCGCGGCCTCCTCAGCCAGCACCGATACCCTCCGTCATAAATACTCACACACAACACAGACAGGGCCAGGCGAGACAAAAGCCAGCAGACGAAGATATTTTCTGGATGATGAGCGGATTCTTTGGGCGCTTACTGAAATCTCGTGCAGGCCTTGCATTAGACAGACACAGATAAATTACCGACCTGCACTCTGTCTAAGCCCAACCTATACTTCTGCGCCTCTGAAGGCTCCAAACATAAATTCCCCTGAGCAAAATTACACACAACAATAATCCGGAGGAATACCTAGACTTCACAAGTCTCCCTCTGCACACACCCAACTCACAGATTTAAAAAAAAAAGAAGGAATATGTGCCATCTCGTGCGAGAATGCACTTAATCACACCCTGAAATTCAGAGTTGCCAGGTGACTGCCAGTGATGAAACACCAGGAATCATCATTTGCTGCAGCCCATCCGCTCAGGAAGCCTTTTCCTGCTCAAAAATGGCCTTTTTCTGCTCCCTTTTTGCTTTGCACAGACTCACTGTGAAGGTAAAATGGGCAGGCATTGGTAACATCGCCAATTTGAGCATTCAGCGAGACAAAGCGGGTGTCCAAAAAACTTTTCGCTGGTTTCCATTGTGGGTCGCCACAGCTCAATGTCTAATCCAAAGCATGCACTTACAGTGCGAGTGTGTTGCACGGTATTCTGGGAAACGTACTGATTATCCGTACTGTGGACAGAGGTACTGCAAATGCAACTCCAGCACTACAAAAATCACATGTCTTTTGCAACCCAGCCGACATGAAGTATTAAACCATAAATACGTCAATTCCTACGCTGCAACTATGGCCAAGCCCTTGAGCAAGGCACTAAGAGCCCGTGTCCCCACAGGCTTTTGCTTTTTGGCCATGTGTGCTGCACGTGTCGGGCGTGTCACGTGCACTGTAAAAAAAAAACTAAAAAAAAACAGCTAAAACCTTTGAAAACTCACATTACAGGCTCGTATAATTATAAAAATACTTTCATTTGTCAGTGTTTGATATGTCACACAACATCACACCTCAGGGAAATTTTATTGGGCTGCATCGGGACAAATTAAGCACCTTCATGCTCCATGATCTGTTTCCACAATTGTACAATTAAAACTAGGGATGTCCGATATTGGCTTTTTTGCCGATATCCAATATGCCGATATTGTTCAACTCTCAATTTACCGATACCGATATCAGTCGGTACCGATATGTGCGCCGGTAAACGCTTCAGGAGCGCATAGGCACTATTTCGGTGTAACGCAAGCATTATTTTATTTTTATTGGTTTTTATTTTACCGGTTTTAAAGCAAAAAAATCTGATACCGATATTACATTTTTATGCTAATATCGGGCCGATAATATCGGTGGGCCGATATTATCGGCCATCTCTAATAATCTGTTTCCACAATTGTACAATTGTGAAATTAAAACTACTGCGAAACTGTGGAGGGAGTCTAAAAGCGATTTCTGCTGCCAAAAAGGGGGGTGTCTGTCGACCAACACTCAACCCCCAGAGGGCTGGCAGGGTTTTCCTGTGCGTGAGGCCCTGTTATTTGTTTGGCCAACACTCCCTGCAGCTCAGGCTACCTGTTGTCTATTCTCTGAGGTTTGTATGGGTCACCAAAGCCACTGTACACACACGTTTCCAGGAAGAGAGGGAGGCCTGCTGGAGCAACTGAGAGATGGTCGGGGCAGCACCGGCCCAGGCTGCCCCCTTGATGGCACACCAGAGAAATGCTGACGTCACCCTCCAGCGCTTTTTCCAGGGTCTGCTTGCCTGGGATCGCTCATTAGTAATCAGGAATGTGATCAGGTCAAACTCGGAGTTCACCTGATGGCTTGCAGGATAAAGAAGCCTGGAGAATGCGTGTCCTGGGTGGGACTCGGCCGTTTCTGGGAAACTTTGCATTCCCTTTACATTTGGCAACTCTGTATTTGGTACATTTGTACTTTTTTTTTTTTTAACGGATTAGATTATTTTGCTTGGTGTGTTGCACTGGGCAAAATTAGGAGGAAAAAGAAACATTTTCACATTAAACCAAATGTTTATGGCAGCGGTAAACTACTTCCCAACCTTTGCTAATGCCCCTTTTCAGAACACGCGAGACAAGCCGCTCGCTCACCGTGTCACGCAACCACGCTGTCCGCCAACAGCGCGCCCGAGTACTGTATGTCGGTGAGGCAGCAACATAACAGAGTTCTTCTCAAAGGAAACAAACACCACCTTTTGTTTAAACGAAGCCAGCGCTTCTTGCTTCATTTCAGTCGGACTTGTCCTCAGTCTAACCAGCGTCGTTGCAGCTATTTGGATCTGCATAAGGACGTCTGGTAGCTCTTCCTGCAATTACCTCCAAGTCAAGTGGCCGCAACCAAATGGTCTTTCCTCAAGGGCAATTTGGTCTCCCTGGTAAAACACTTACTTTGTTTTGACCACATTGGTGTTAGGTAGAGCCACACAATGACAGACAGAAGCGGACACACACACACACTCACCAACACGTACGCGCCCGCTCATACAAACATGTCCATATCCATCGACTGACAGTCATAAACAGCGGCCCGGCCCGGCCCGACCCAGACCCAGACTTAACACCGGCTAATTGCTCATGTATGGCTCCTTTCACTCCACGCACACGCTCGTGAGGCTTCCACACACATGCTCGCCCACAAACACACACTGTGTGCCGACGCGTACTCGCGTACACGGTGCGACAAAGCGCGCCGGCTTCGCTGGCCGGCCCCTTCTACAGCTGTGACGTATCACATGTGGCGCCTTGTTGATACAAGGAGTAACACAAGTGGAAAATTGGAGCTGGTGGGGCCAGACTGCTGACTTCCTGATAGGAAGAGAGTGGAGGGTTGACCCATATATACACACACACATACGTATAAAATAGTCAGCGGGCTGCAGGACCACGGGAAGTACAGACAAAAGGTCTGTGTGGCTGTGTGCATAGTGCAGTGGGGATATAAATCAAGGTTACCCCAGTGGAGTGTTTTGGTACTCGCGTGGGGCTTTGTAAAAATAACTCCATATCGCACTAAAATGTCTGGCATAGCATTGGAATTGCTTGAGATGATAAACACCTCATTAGGAGTCTCGAGTCGTGGTCGTAAAAGAAGAACTTTACATCCGTGCTAAATCGGCGGTGGAACAGGTTGTGGAACGGGACGCGACCGAGGCGGATTTTTTCTGCTCAAGTCAGTGTCGCTGGAATTTTAAAGATTCAGAAGGGGGATTAAGTAGCAAAGGTAGCCAGCGACAGGCAGGCAGCTGCTGACGTGTCCTTGAGCAAGACACCAGCCATCCCCCCCGTGTCCCTCCCCCCGCCCACTGGAGAGAGGCCCGCGTAATGTACTTGAAACATCGCAGGAATAAATTCCCCATTCTTGACCCTCGCCAAGTGTCACGATCGCTGGCTCTCCTCCGTTTGCTTGGAAATGTTTACATTACAGCGACAATGCAGACACTGGCCTGAAAAGCCTTTTTAAAATAGCTTAAATTAAGCCTAATTACGAGCAAGAAGCAAACGGGGTCGTATTCGAAACACAGGATGCGGCGACAACAATCTCATTAAAACAAAAACTAATGACGTGGACCATGCGGCACATCGGCAAAGCAAGACGGTCTGCTTCCAGAACCGAAACAGAGGTTTGGCATAACCCTGCTAATCTGAGCCCCTGAATAACGGAGGTCATTAGGAGGGAAGACAATGTTCAGGTGTCCAAAATAGGCCAGACTGACAAGTTAGGCCCGGTGATAATCTGAAAATAAAATGGGCATGCTTGCATTTTGAGATTCCGAGAAAATATAATTTGCAAAGATTACTGTCTGGCTGCAGGAAGCATGAGTAATGAAACTGCTTCCTGCAGTTGAGAACTTTTATTTGAACATTTGAGCCCAAAGGAAAAACTATTATTTGTCAAACTCATGGAGTAAATCAATAATGTCTGATTACCCTAAAGCCTGCGAAGTATTTTCTGGATGGTTAAGCATGGTCTGGAATAAATACATTGTCTTATGAGTCATACGGTGGAGTTGGTGTCACCATGTGCATGGCAGGCCCACTTTTAGGCCTGAGATCACTGCTGCTTTAGGGAAAATTGAAAACACATGTACTCACCTATGCACTTTCAAATTATGATTGCGAAAAAAGTTCACATTGCAAGAGATTGTGGTCATAAGCGGGTTTGCTCATATGTGCCTAACTGAAATTTTATAATAACGTCAGTGGAGGGCAGGAGTGCTGAGGCACTGTAGGACAATGCTATCGCACTGAACCTCTGATAAGACTTTATTAGAGTTTTCACAGCGTTTAACAGCGCAACGTGTGGCTGGGAAACCAGGGACCACCGGAAAGACACACTCCTCTGAACAAACAATTCACCAATGTGACCAAGAGACTGACTCGCAATCCACAATAAAATTCAACACTTTTGAAGAAGATTTTTGAACCCAGATCTGACGTCAAGCTCAAATAAGTTTCACCACAAATATCCTTGCAGAAAACATGTCCAGCCCGGAATGCCATAAACACAGACAGATGGAATATTTGGTATATTCCCGAGAAAGTGACACTCACAAGCAAGGAAGCATCTCACCCCTGAGCTAAACCACTGCAAGAAACAGAAACCAGGCCCAAACTCATTAACAGCATAACTGTCCCAAATTGCACACGCTTGTCTCGCTGCAAAAGTGGAAAGTTGGTATATAACTGACTGAGCTGTTGCATGTTGGGTTCATCTTAAAGTAGTTTCCCTGCATTATAAATGGGAAAACCTGTACCGTATCCTTCAAACACAAGAATTATCTGTCTCTTCTTCCATCAAAGTTGGTCACAACACTCCAGCAGAAATTTCATGGTGTTCTTGGGTTTATTTATTTATTTTTGGAAATTCAAAACACTTTCACGAGATAGAGGTAGATGGTCAACACTCAGATTCCTCCACCTCACCAGCGTGGATGTCAGATTAGGGGACAAAAATCTGAAAGATTGTATTGATTTCTATGATAAAAGTTTGAAAAGGCACTCCTCAACACAACTCAAGCGAATCAAAAGTAAAAGTACCAAATATTTTGTCAAATTGGCGACCCCCATATATCATATAACCCAAATGTCTCCACTCCAGTACATAGCTCAACATGCAATTTAGGGCCAAACAAGTTAAAAAGCCTGAATTTTGTTCCGAGAGAAAAAAAAGGGCGACCTCGTGCTTCTCCCATTTACTTTTAAGTTTTCACACACAGCGTAATTGTGAATTTACTCCGCTTTATGGGGCTCAAACAATACCAGGCGAGTCGGACGGCTCCGCTCCAGCGCCATAATTTAGTCACACTTTCCCCCCGGGTGGAGAGTTTATTAGCACGCTAACCCGCTAGCCGCCGAAGCTAGGCGCTGTTGTTTCTATCACAGAAACAGAGGCAGAAAGAAAAAAAAAGTTGGTGTTGTGGGTGTTGGGCCGTCAACTTACCCGAGTCTGCCGGGGTTTTCATCTTCGTGGTCTCGGCTAAACCGCCTCAGTCCGTGTCGGCGCTGGTTGGTAACTTTAGACTTTAGTGAGCTAGCCTGGGAGCTAGCGGAGTTAGCCGCGACTCCCCGCTCCTTCCTCCGGTGTTGTTCTCGCTGGAGCGGCGCTGCCCGGATCAACAACTTTCGACTTTTCGACCACACAAACCCGCAATTTCTTCTCTACGCAGCCCGGGTTCGGGTCGAAACATCGGCCGAGTTTGCTTTAAAACTTTTCAGCGCAGGGGAGTTTGTTGTTTTCTTCCTAAACTTGAGGGGCTTCCGATGCGAAAAGTTACCCAGAGCCTCGGGTGTGTGAGTGAGAGAGGGAGGGAAGGAGGGAGGGGGGCAATCCGGCCACCCGAGTCTGAATGGCGGAGTTTGGGGAAGGTCGCTGCGTCGGCGGCTGTGGCTGTGGCTGTGGCGGCGGCTGTTAGCTGCTTTCGGTGCGGGGCAGGAGCGACGGAATGCGTAGAGTCTACAATTTCATCCCAGTTGTGACGACCATGTCGCATGGTCGAGTCCTCCTCCACATCATCATCATCATCATCATCCTCGGCAACAGTCAAAACAGCGGCGCGGCGGAAAGGGAACAAAAGTAGCAAAGCCAACTCTCCTCTTTCTCTCCGGCACACTTTTTCTTTTTCCACTCTCTCGTCTCGCTCCCCCCGTGTTCTCTCTCTCTCTCGGCCCCCCTCTCCGTGTGTCGGGGTGTCGTGTTTCGCTCTCCTCTTGCCACACGGGGCCGCCCACGCTGACCCACGGAGGGAGGGAGGGAGACGAGAAACGAACGCCCACTTGTTGACAAAGATCGTCTATGGATTATTTATTTCTTTTACTCTCCCACCCAAAATCGTGACTGGGGGAAACGAATAGTGGACAAATCGGTTGGTTGGATGAATCTGAAATAACACGACATATCAGTTACCTTGCACTTCACATTCAGAGTACATTTTGGAGTACGACCGCTTCTGTCCCGCCCCCTAACTTTAATTCTAAACTAATACACACTGGGCCAGGCAACTGCTACACAGTACATCTGAGGTAAAGAGTTTGAAACTGGGCCACGATGAAACGACGCCCAGAGTAAATAAAGCGTGGGCAACTCCTCACTCCCATCACGACTGTGTTGAAAAAGCTCCCAGCCACACAACCACATCGTCTAAGTCCACACAACCCCACATTCAGGACGCACGCTGAGGTGAAGGTTTGTTTTCCTATTCTGGTCGCGTCTAATGTCATCGAGTGCGTCATCCTCTCCATACAGGATCTTGGGTGAGGACCGGTCGCCGCTGCCCGGCTCTGCCTCCACGTTGTCGCCCCGCGCGCTCCCGGTTGCCGCGTCACGCCGTTGCCATGGAGACGCCGCGCCGCCGCAGGTGATGAGAGGCGCCGTGTTTACCTGTAAACTGCGACGGCTGAGCAGCCGCCATCCGTCACGTCTGCACGGGGTAGGAAGGAGGGGATGGAGGGAGGGATGGAGGAGGAGAGGATGGAGGGGCTGCGCAACAGGTGTGTCGGTGGCTCACAGGGACGGATGGTGGCAGGGTGAGACTGAAATTTACACACAATCATAAGAGGACATCGCCCTTAGCCTATCTGTCTCTCATTAGCATTATAAGCAACCCCCGCCCCCTCTCACACATACACACACACTCTCTCTCTGTCTCTTCCTCTCCCACACTCCTTCCTTCATCTCTAATGAAGGGCCCTTTAGCACTTACATCAGGCTCCGAGGAGGCAGGAAAAGAGAGGGAGTTGAGAGAAAGGAGCGGTAATTACTGGAGAGCAGCAAAACGGGCTGAGCTGAGGAGCGGATGGAAGTGAAGTGGGGAGAACAAGTGCAGATTGTGCCCGAGGTGGCTTCTCTTTTCCTCTCCTTGCGCCCAATCAGTCATCACGCCGCTCGCTCGCTTGCGCCGCCGCTTGTCCTCCCTCCATCACCGTCTCCCCGTCTCCCTCCTCTTGCTCTCCTCATTTACTTTGAGTGGCAGCGTGTGGGAGGTGAAGGCCAGCCCGTGGGTGAAGTGTTTCGCGTGTTTGTCACAACGTCACAATCAGGCGGGCGCACAATAACGCGGAGACGGCGGAAAACATCTCATCCCGGCAAACGTTTTTCCACACCTCCCATTCTGTCACATCGCTCTGTCGCACGACGGCTCACGTCCACCGTCCTCCTCCGGGCTCGTCCTCCTCCGGGCTCGTCCTCCTCCCCTTCATTTTCACCTCCACAGGTTCTCTGTCAGCCTCGAATGACTGTGAATTACTCAGCCACCTCACATGTGTTCCTACCTTCACTCCGTGTCCTCTCTCCTCCACACTTTCACCAGTTGTACTCCTCCATTAGCTAAAGCTTCATTAGCCTCATTTGGCTGTTATTGTCGTGATGCTACTGACATGATTCACATTTGTTTTTTTCTGTTACGTTTCCCAGAATTTAACAACTTGACTGCGAAACCAGGCACCAGATGGATGTTTGCGGTTTCCTGCGACGTCACCGCTTTGAACCAGAAATCTTCAATTTCCCCTTTTTTTTAAATGGACAAACGCTGACACTGCGTATTTTCCCGTCCCTAGTCTGCCCCCCCCACCTCCCAACCTTTGGTTTCACCTCTGCCGGACGTGTCAGGACTTGTGCTGTCAGACGGCGACGTGTGAACGGCCCATCACGGCTACATGACAACATCAGGCGGCAAGATCGCGCAATCCTCGTCACGGGAGGACAGATGCTGTCATTTAAATCCAAATTTGTTGTGGCGACACAGTCTGACAGGTCCCATCTCATTAATTTTACATCCAACCACCTGGCTGAGTCTCCATTTGCCTTGCAGAGGTTTTTTGGGTGGCGAAGTATTCTGTGGAAATGCAGTTTTTTTTTGTTGCAAGCTGAGCCTGCATCTGGCAACGTGGTGGCATCCTTTTGGGACGTGGGGTGAGGGGACGGCAGGGTGGGACGGTTGTTTGCCGCATGTGAAAGCCACGGCCGACAAAAGCTCAGCAGGAGGCCCGCCGGTTACATACGTGTGAATTGGTGTGGCGATTGGGACTAATTGATCAGCTGACTGAGCAGCAGTTCATTACTAGGCCGCTAATGACCCCGAGCCACCAGCAGGAGCCATCAATCTCCGCCATGATGGCCGGCCGAGGACAAATACTTCCCTGGGTTTGGCCTGCGAGGCAAAAGCGGAGGGACACTTTTTATTTTCACCGAATTCCACCACCATAAATGTCCTATTTCCACTTCTCCGTGCTATCTGTCTGTTGTTTACTTGCTGATTTTCGTCCGGGATGTGTGGCGTCCCCCGGAGAAACCGGTCCGGGTCTTTGTTTTGACGAGCCGAGTGTTTTGGTGTCGGAGGAAATCTGCAGTGTTTTCAAATGGAAAACAGGCCCCGGGGGGGGCAAATGGTAACAGGGACACACCCGGGCCGAGCCGTCGCCACTCCCAGCAACACCACTGTAACGGGAGAGGCCTCTTTCACACCGGCCCATCTGCATGCATGAGAAAACACACACGCATACGCATACACACACAAAGAACACACACACAGGGACTGCAGCCAGTTGCATTGAGGAGGAGATTGAAACTACTACTACTGCTACTGATGCTAAAGTCAAAGTGCACGCGCACACACACGCACACGCACACACACACACACACATAGATACTGCAACAAGTAGTATTGAAGAGTGAGGATTTAAACCAGGTCTACTACTGATGCTAAAGTCAGTACGCATGTGCGTGCAAACGTGCACACACACACATGCACACACACACACACACACACACAGACTGCAACAAGTAGCATTGAAGAGGAGTGAGGATTTAAAGCAGGTCTGCTACTGAAGCTACAGGCAAGGCACATGTGCATGCTCTCTCTCTCACACACACACACACACACACACACACACACACAGAGAGAGAGAGAGAGAGAGACTGCAACAAGTAGCACTGAAGAAGAGTGAGGATTTAAAACAGGTCTGCTACTGAAGCTACAGTCAGTGCACATATGTATGCTCACACACACACACACACACACACACACACTGAAGCATGTAGCATTGAAGAGTGAGGTTTGAAAACAGGTCTGCTACTGATACTAAAGTCAGTGCACATGTGCATGCTCACACACACACACACATACATGCTCGCGCGCGCGCGCACACACACACACACACAGACACACACTGTCTGCATGTCTGGAGGGGAAAAAGTTTGCCTTCGTTGGTGCTTTGTGCTAAAGATGGAGCGATGAAGACATTTTCCATGTCGTGTTCCTCCAGTTTGCACCATGACCGTGTGTAACTGTGTGTGTGTGTGTGTGTGTGTGTGTGTGTGTGTGTGTGTGTTGAATAAGGAGGCCCTTGTCTGGGCTCCTGTCTGTCTCACTGCCCGCTGGCTGGTCAGATGATGTCTGCCCGTCTCGCTC